>CAUOFW020010279.1:492222-526199 GCA_963454935.2 Ilex paraguariensis | reverse complement strand
CTTTGGGACTAATATTTTTGGTCTTTAAGTATGAAAGAAATATTTAATTTTGTCACTCAGACTTTGGATTGTCCGAAGTCTTTAACCAAACTGTCCATATTTGTCATCTCCCCACTCCAGATTTATGGAAATCGCGGCTGCAAGGCATTTGGTTCCAAACATGGTGCGATATCTTTGGTTTCCAAATTAACATACTTTTTTTTTATACACAAAATTACAAAACTTCATCTCTCATGTCGCTTACTTTTTGCCTCTGTTTTCTTGTTGTTTGTAGGTGGTAGTTTGTGTATTGGTTCAATATTCAGCCCCACATACTCCTAAAAGCATATTCTACATTGAAATTATGTCTCATCCTGACCAACTTGATGCTGATATTTAGCAGCCAAGTTGGAATGTTCTCTCTCTCTCTCTCAGTGTGTGCACTTGGGAGGGACTGAGTGAGGGAAGCCATGGCTGTGGGGTTGGCAGTAACAAGTGAAGGTGGGCAGTATAATGGCAGAGTAACATTGTTTGTTGTCTTATCTTGTATGGTTGCAGCCACCGGAGGAATTATCTTTAGCTACGATATTGGAATTTCAGGTTCTTTTTTACTCCGGAAAAATGGACCACCTATCATCACTGAGACTGTAATTTTATTTTTGGTCTTTTTATTTTTGATCTAATACATGTTCTCAGTATAATACCCATGTATATTGCTCCGGAATTTTGGAGGCCTTTTACTCTATATAGGGCAAATTTCGTTGGCTCTCTCTCTCACTCGCGCGCGCCCACAAAAAAATATAAAACTCACTCACTCACTCACTCACTCACTTCAACAGTACCAACACCAAGAAGAAAGGATTAATCTCAATGGCTTTTTCTTTCGCTTTTTTTTCCATTTAGGGGTAGATAAACAAACCAAATACTTGTTAATTGCTTTCTTGCATTGTTACACATGTACATAAAATTCTTCCTCCCCTGCAGTTTGAAGTTAATCTTAGAACCAAAAGTGTTAGTTTATGTGCTTACGGACCAAGCAGTCTGATTCTTATGTTTCTCAACCAGCTCCTTCAAACTATGTCAACTATTGTTGTTTCTCTTGTTATGGGAAACTGTTCGAGCCTCATGACTTTTATTAAGATTGATGACTGCAATGCAAACTTTGGGTGCACACAATCACCAACTATCTAGTGTCATTACTATTATTCAAGAAAAAAATAATAATTTATAAGACGCTTACGTGCTTGGATAAGTGAAAAGCATCGACACTCCTATTAATTTATGCAAGTGAATGTGAAGGTGGAGTGACCTCTATGGAGCCATTTCTAAAGAGGTTCTTCCCAGAGGTGTACAATAAGATGAAATAAGACACCAAAACTAGCAACTACTGCAAATTTGACAGCCAACTGTTGACCTCCTTCACCTCCTTCCTCTATGCTGCTGGCCTAATTGCTTCCTTCTTCGCTTCACCAGTCACTACGGCCTTTCTCATTGGTGGAGCTGCTTTTCTCACTGGTGCCGCCCTTGGTTGTGCAGCTTATAATGTATATATGCTCATATTTGGCCGTGTTTTGCTTGGAGTTGGGGTTGGTTTTGCAAATCAGGTATCTTTTTTTGTTTTATAAGGCTAATTTGCACTTATTATTGTTCCTACTAGCTATTTAAGCTGCCTGGTATAGCCATCTTTTTTTTTTTTTATCAGACTGGTGTAGCCATCTATATAGAATAAAAAAATAGAAACAATAGAAAAATTAGCATGGTTCATACCCAAGGATAACACACACTAATAGAGAAATGGCGACAGTAACATCATTTTGCAGAACCATACCTCCATTATTATAACTCACTATTATAGCACGGATCTAGAGGCACTCACAACAACATTAAGAGATGAAGAAGAAGAAAGACGTTATGACAAACTGAAAGCCGGTAAGAAGGACAAATGCTTTTGATTCCGGCCAAAAATTTTTTTCGAAAACTCTGAAAATGCTAATAATGAGAAAGCCTTCTCTTTTCTAGCAATTTACTGAAACCCAAAATGAAACCAAGCATAAAAATAGGACACAGAGGGTATGCTACAAACTGAAACAATTAATGCCCCTCTGCACAATCTAAGACAAATACAAACAATAACCTATTTCAAACAGTTTTCTGATTGTCTTATAATGAATGAAGGGGCTGCAGGTACATGTCTGTTTTCTTATGGAAAGTTTTTATCATGCCAGAAATAACACTTCTCATCTCTAAGAAGGGGGGTGGATTGTGTGGAAATTGAGATAGTTAAATTAGTACCTGGGAAGCTAATGAAACTATTTTGGTAGAATTTATTTTTCATGAGTTGAAAGAATTAGATTTTGTTGTACAAACATACCTTTGATAATTCAGATTCATAGACAAACCAAATAAGTAAAAAAAAACAAGAAGAATAACATCAAACTTTGGAGGCACCATAATGTTAGTCCATCATGGGTAGGGAAATCTTTCCCATTTATTCACTTACATGGTCTTCTTCAATTGATATCTTTACTTCTTTCTTCCTGTTTGCAGTCTGTTCCACTCTATCTATCAGAAATGGCAACACCTAGATATAGAGGAGCTTTTAACATTGGCTTTCACTTTTGTGTTGGTATTGGGGTNAATTGATATCTTTACTTCTTTCTTCCTGTTTGCAGTCTGTTCCACTCTATCTATCAGAAATGGCACCACCTAGATATAGAGGAGCTTTTAACATTGGCTTTCACTTTTGTGTTGGTATTGGGGTGCTATCAGCAAACCTTATTAACTACGGCGCAGAAAAGATCAGATGTGGTTGGGGATGGCAAATTTCTTTAGCCATGGCTGCGGCCCCAGCCTCAATTCCAACTCTGGGGGCACTTTTTCTCCCAGAAACACCCAACAGCTTAATTCAACAAAGCAATGCTCATGGCAAGCCCAAACAAATGCTGCAACTGATGATGTCCAAGCAGAACTCGACGATCTCATCAAAGCAAGCGGCATTTCAAAAACCATCAAATACCCTTTTAAGAACATCATACGAGCAAAATATAGGCCTCAGCTTGTCATGTCAATCACAATACCATTCTTTCAGCAGGTTACTGGAATCAATGTGATCTCCTTCTATGCTCCAGTTCTCTTTCGAACAATTGGTTTTGGTGAAAGTGCATCCCTCTTGTCATTGCTGATAGTTGACAAAGTTGGACGAAGTTTTTTATTTATAGTGGGGGGAAGTCAAATGTTTGTCTCACAGATGTTGATTGGAGGATTAATGGCAGCAAAGCTAGGGGATCATGGCGGGTTGAGCAAAGGTGATGACTTATTGGTTTTGATCTTGATATGCATTTATGTTGCTGGTTTTGGTTTGTCACGGGGTCCCTTGGGATGGTTAGTTCCAACTGAAAATTTTCCACTGGAAATTCGATCAGCTGCACAAAGTATTACTGTGGCAGTGGGCTTTTTCTTCATTTTTCTTGTTGCTCAAACTTTTCTAGCTATGCTCTGCCACTTCAAGTTTGGGATTTTCTTCTTTTTTGGAGGGTGGCTCGCGGTGATGACTGGATTTGTGTGCATGTTATTGCCGGAGACTAAAAATGTGCCAATTGAACAGATGTATAGAATCTGGAGAGAGCACTGGTTTTGGAAGGCAATCGTGGCTGACGGACATGAGGTGAGCAAGATGGAGAGCGCGTGAAAGTCCGACAGAAAAAAAAGTTTATTTTATGTCCCTGTCGTTGGACAAATAAGGGCAGCTTGTGCGCTAGGCTTCCGCCACTAGAAGTCTGATGCAGTCTTATCTTGTCTGAGATTGTTTTCGTCTATTTTTGTATCCTTGTCCAAATTTGAATTTAATTTGATAAAACCCAAACATTTATATAATAAAATACATAAGAAGTTAAGTTTTATCCCTTACATATTTTTTTCTCCCAAAATCATCACATTACTCATTTTTATCACATGTACAATTATTTAATATTTAATTAATTTATTATTCAACATAATTTTCATTTCAGACTTTATCCATATACAATATTATATACATGTTGAAAAAATTTTATCAAATTATGAGAAAATTTTATCAATATTTATAAAAAAATAATGGATAAAAATAAATTTTGAATAATATAATCAAATAAATAAAGAAAAAAAATTATTTAATATAATAAAATCAATTTTTTAAGAGCTCAAATTTGATATTCTATCGTACTTTTAGACACGAATTATAGCTAATAAACTTATATTTCAACTCGTATTATGAAATTAGAGATTCAAAGCCTTATTGAATCATATTTTCAATTTCTTTACTTGCCATGAACGCATGTATTTCCATAAATGTCTGGAAACAAATTCAATTCATGAAAGAAATCCCAGAGAATCCAATTTATATTCTATATTTTCATTCAAGGAGACAGATAGAGACTCTATCAATTTACTAGAGATGTACAGATATGGTCAAAATCATGCATCCAGTGAAGAAACAAAACCACATCCAGCCAATTAAAAGGAAAAAAAATGTTACAATCTAGAAGATTTTTATTTCTTTTGCACAACGGCTTTCAGGTCAGAACAATATACGAAATTGCATCAGCACTAGGGTGGTACATTTCACACATTGGGTACAGACCAAATTCAGCATGCACTCATTGGAATGTTAGTGATATTCAACTGTCCCAACTCCTACAACAGAGGAAACAAGACTAGTTGGGGATTATGAACTTACTGGTCAATACCATCTGGTATCAGAACAACGGATCCTGATGTCTTCCGACCCTCAAGATAAGCATGCGCTTGTGCCGCCTGAGATAAGGGGTAGATGCGATTTAAACGGACCCTTAAGACCCCCGATGTGATGCCAGCAAATAGCTCTCCAGAATTTTCAAGCAGCTCTTCCCGTGTTAGATTGTACTGCATGAGGGTGGGCCTTGTCAAGAACAGCGATTTCGCTGCAAGTGCCGACAATGGTAGTGGGTCTGGTGTACCGGAGGACTGCCCAAAACTTACCATGTATCCGCGGATTTTTAAGCAGGCCAAAGAACCCTGAAACATGGCAGCATCCCAATTAGAAACTACTCAGAAAATATAAAATGCAACTTGGGGCTGCATGAACCAAACCAGACTTGTGGACGAAGTAAGATTGCAGGTGTAAAGCCTACAGTGACTATGCTAGTTTGAGCATACTGGGTTTGTATGGTCCTTAAAATTGATGTCTAACTGGGATAATCCAAGACCCGTTTTGTAAACTCGGCTCAAATTAACTTCCAAAACCTCAAATATATATCAAGTGATTGAAAACTTACATATTGACAATATCATCACAACATACTCATGCCAACATTTAGTCACTACCTGTCTTTTCTGCATACTGGAGTTTCAATGGGTATATGATAATATGAATAGAGTAGCATCACCTGAAAGGTGTCTTTTCCAACTGAATCATAGACAACATCAACTCCTTTGCCTGAAGTTATCTCATTGACACGGGTAACAAAATCCTCTTCCTTGTACATTATGACATGATGACATCCATCATCTTTGGCTTGAGCTGCCTTTTCTTTGGTTGAGACGGTTCCAATGACAATGGCACCAAGGGCATTTGCCCACTGGCACAACAGAGACCCAACTCCACCTGCTGCTGCATGAACAAGAACTGTGTGTTCAGGTTCAACCTGTCATACTATGCAACTCAGTCTTATCTTTGAAGAAAATAAAAATTAAATCTCGGATCAATTCATGTTCAAACGCAACAGTACAAATGGATGAGGTTTCTGCCACTAGGATGATCATAATTTTATCTTGTTCTATTGTACTACCATAGTTATATGATAATTCCTATAACAGATAGGGATAGAGACAAACATAACCACATTATTCTCAGAACAGTCTTTAATGGCTGACTGAACTCCAGTAAAAGAGGTTTATGTGAACCAAAATCTCTCTTTTTTCACAAGGAGGGTTGCATGTAAATATTAAGATATGTACAGTTCTGATGGATAATCAAACAATTTGATGCTTTGTCAGGGGTTTCTAGCTTAAGGAAAGTCTTTTCTGGAATTCACATTTCCTCCAATTGAAAAAGGGGGATTACATGTGGACCAAATAGGGCACCATTAGAAGTCCTTACTTATAGCGGCTCATTATGCCTGTAGTTTTTTGATACTATGCTTAATGACCTGAACAGTTGGAACAATGCACCTTCTACCTTTCCCCTTCCTCTCCCCCTCCCCCAACCCAGGAAAAAAAAACAAAAAAACAAAATCCTTGAAACCCCAACCTACAGCCTGAGATTTCGTGCTCAAATGACCAAGGCAGGACAGCCAGTCGAACAGTTAAAATAAGAAATTGATCGATGAAGGCTAATAATAATAATGATGGCAATTATACAAATAGCACATGCGTAACGGCAGAAGTAATGTCTTCGCTCATCATGTACAAGCAATAAGGTCAAGCTTTAGATGCTGATACTGCAAAAATGCTGCAAATAAAATGTTTCTAAACTCTTGATGTGATGTTGCTCAATTCGTGGATGAATACCTTAGTATTAACTGACATAAATCAAAATGGCACAATCTTCTTGACAAAAGTACTACTAGTTCAATTATTATCTAAATTACATGCGTATTTCATGACTTTCTAACACTGAAATTTCTGAATAGTACTATGTAATAAAACCAAAAAAAATAGCGCTATTTAAATCCATTTTAAAATGTATTCAAGTTCAAATGGTTTTTATACTCAAAACCACACACTCCACCATCATTTTTGACTTTCAAGGGCTGAAAACTATAACAGCCAAAAATTCTAGTTGAATCCAGAAGGTGTTCAGTAAACATAAAACATACCTTGAAACACTGACGAACTAGGAATTGAGCTGTCATTCCTTTGAGAATGACAGCTGCAGCTACAACAGGATCCAGAGTGGAAGGAACAGGCACCACTTTTTCTGCTGGAAGGATCTGCTCTTCAGCATATGAACCCATTGGGTTACCAGCATAACCGACGAGATCTCCAACTTTCCTGCCCGTTAGTCCAGGACCCAAGGAAGTCACCACACCAACTGCTTCCATACCTGAACTTAACATGTTTTGCAAGCTTAGTTCTCAACAAAACCCCAATTCTGGATTTACATGACATTTTCATTTATAGTCCCTAATAAGAGACTCATTTAAGTCTGACAAAAACATACTTCCCCTGAAGCACAATAGTGATCTTCCCAAAATGAAAATTTGCCACAAAACAAAGCAAAAAGATAATAATTGTTAATCGCATTTCAGCAGGAACTGACTAAAGGACATGAGGCTATATAGTTAATGGAGAGGCAATGTATCATATAGGAAAAATAGAACAGGACGAGCTTTCCTACCCAACCTGTCTATCTTTTCTTGTTTTTCATCAATGGAAAAGCACTTTGACAAGAGACTGAATATAAACAAATTGGATCAAGCAAGCAGGAACACTTGCTTTGTCTTCCTAATCAAGAAAATCCATACCGAAAAAGTGCACTCTCCTTTTTCTCTTTTCCTATCTTAAAAAAAAAAATGTTGCATTACCAATCACAAAATATTTTTGGATGAAGTTGAACCCATCTTTCACCGGAAGACAAATTTTTGGAGGAGTAATAAAAGGAAGGGAACAGAAATGAACCTGGTGTAAAAGGTATTGTGGCAGCCTTGTAAACTCCTTCGCGATAGTATACATCGATGAAGTTAAGCCCAATGGCCTTATTCTTCACCCTGATCTCTCCTGCCTTTGGCTCTCCTATTTCCACTTCCTCCCATTTCAGAACCTGAATCAATTTATAGTAAGTAAAAATGTTGCCCAACCCCCAACCCCCTAGGAAGGGTGGGTGGGGGTGGGAAAACTCCCTGCCACAACATCTAAACAAATTGCGTAGTACTGACTAAACTATGTTCAAATCACATGCAAATACTACAAAACTGATTTTGTTATGTTACCCAAAAAAATCAATTTAAATGACCAGAAATGAAATGGAATTTTCTCAAACAATGGTCTAAAATCATGTATAGGTTCCATTCAACCAGGATAATCCCATGATTAAATCCTGTATAGCATCTCAAACAAGCAAGATTATGCTCAACAAGGGTCTAGAATCATGTAAAGGTACCATTCAACCAGAATAATCCCATGATAAAATCGTGTATAGTATCTCAAACAAACAGGATAATGCTCTGGTGATGATAAACAAGATTGCAATCGTTTATCCCTATGTAGAAGTAGCAGACACAAAACAACTTTTTGGGCTTTAAAAATTAACAATCAGAAGACGTTATAGCTGAAACTGGGCAAATAATTACCTACAATTGGGAAAAGAATAGAAAACCCGAAATGGATAATCATTATCTTTGATAAAGGGGTGCCCCTGACTCCATTCCAAAAATATCCATTCTTACTCACTTGACCACAGAACATTACGATATAGAGAGAGAAAGAGGGACCTCAGGTCCACCGAGTTCATGAACCCTAATAGCTTTGACCATTGTAGCTGCTGCTGAGGTAGAGAGTGCTCTTGCTGCTAGTTTGGTTGTCTCCTTTGATAGTGTTGGGACAATTATGCTCTTCTTGTATGTGTAACTATCGTTGTTGCTGATCAGTGTTTGTAATGGAAGAAATGGTGAGCTTGGGTGGTAAAGAGGCCCGAGACAAACGAACTTTGTAGAAGACGGTACTCGGTAGTGACGATGGTGATGATGCAATGTTGATCTTGATAGGAGGACCATTTAACAATTGAACCCCTTTTGCTAACTGAATCGGGATGGAAATCGAGCAACGTGAGGAATCGCATAGAATAGATTAAAGAAAAATTACACCTTAGTCTCTTGTTATTTAATTACTTAAACTTTTAATATTTAAAATATTATATATAAATTTCTTAAATTTTATATGCAATAACACTTGCACCCTATGATCAATGTGCGAATATCTATATAATAAAATAATTTATAATTTAAATTTTAAAAGATAAATAAAATATTTTTTTATTATTTGTGGTTAAAATTGTTCTTTAAAATTAATTTAACAGTTAATATTAACACTCTAAATTTAATACTAAAAATAGGCCCTTAAGACTGTATTTAGGATTTTTTAAAAGTATTTTTAGAAATTATTTCTTATAAATACTTTAAAAAAAAGTAATATTTGAAATCGTCTCATCACTATTTCTACCACCACCACCACCACCATTGTCATCGTCATCACTATTACCACCACCACCGTCACTATTACCATCATCACCATCACCACCACCACCACNCTTTAAAAAAAAGTAATATTTGAAATCGTCTCATCACTATTTCTACCACCACCACCACCACCATTGTCATCGTCATCACTATTACCACCACCACCGTCACTATTACCATCATCACCATCACCACCACCACCACCACCACCACCACCACCTTTGTCGTCGCCGTCACCACCGTCGTTGCCTCCCCCACCACTACTACCACCACCATCGTTGTTGTTGTCACCACCATCGCCTCCCCCACCGCCACCACCGTGGCCACCACTGTCACCCCCTACCACCACCACCACCGTCGATGCCGCCACCCACCCCCACTATCGTCATCGCCTTTGTCACCGCCGTCATCGTCGTTGACGCCCTTATCGCCACCACGATCATAGCCACTCACCACAACCATCACCGTCTTCTACCACCACAACTATCGCCTACCACCTCTCACCCCCACTACAAATCAATGTTTAAATTCTTTTATCTCTTCTCTATGTTGTGATTTGATTTTGGATATGAATATAAATATGTTTATTTTTTATCATTTTTTTTTACTCTGTACCTTTAACCACAAACAATAACTAGTTTATTAATAAATTATACTCAGACCTCAAAGTTTGTAATTGTGTAACACTTTAAACTCTCAAATTTAAAATATTATATTTAGATCTCTTATTAATTACAAAATTAGCAAAATCTATTAAACTCAGTTCATACTTTTGAGTCATTTATTGATTTAGGCATCAAAGAGTCAACCCCCCCTCCCCCCAAAGCTTCTCGTCGGTCTTTAACTTCTTTTCAGATGATTGAAGCTCAACAAACTAACATGAATGTCGTCCAAAATTTGACATGAATAATACTAATTATGATTTTTTTTTAAAAAAAATTAATTTTTTATTGTAAATTTTATTTCAATAAATGACATAATAGAACAAGAATTTTTGTTATAAAATTTAAAACATTTATGTTACTGTTTCAACGTTTCTATATGGTATCACTGTTTGGTGTAACTGTTTAAATCATACATAAACATAGTTACTATTTAGTATAACTGTAACAGTTTGATGTAACTATTTAAACTATATGCATGAACAGAGTCGTTGTTTGGTGTAACTGTTTAGTATAACTATTTGAATTAAACACATAAACAGAACATGAAACTTTTTCACAAAAATTTTCAAGTCTCTCCAAAATATCACAAATTGTAAAAACAAGTTTTAACAATTTGNCAGAACATGAAACTTTTTCACAAAAATTTTCAAGTCTCTCCAAAATATCACAAATTGTAAAAACAAGTTTTAACAATTTGTAATATTTTTAGAACAGTTTAAAATATTAAAACATATATCAGAAGCACAACAAGTAATTATATAAATTAAAAATCTGTTTTAATATTATTGTTTGTGATATTCCAAATATAGTAAAATCACTTATTGAAATTTTTGATTTGTATTGTGTAAGTTAGAATAAAATAGTGCCAATCAAGTGCGAAATAGTAATACATAAAATTGAAATAGTTACAGTAGAATTAACAAAACAATTACAGTAGTCTTAACGAAACAGTTACACATAATTGTTTGTTTAACTAATATAAATACTTTCACGTTTACAAAACAATAACTATTATTGAATTTTAAGTAGATCAAGGCTAACGTTTGATACTATGTCCTCAAAACAAATTTTACTCCCACACACGATGCTTATGGAATACAAAGCATCTGATTCCCAGGATATAATGATTTTTNTAGATCAAGGCTAACGTTTGATACTATGTCCTCAAAACAAATTTTACTCCCACACACGATGCTTATGGAATACAAAGCATCTGATTCCCAGGATATAATGATTTTTACACGAATAAAAGTAGTACTCAAATTTACTTGTCCAACGAATCACAAATTATGATGTGTACTCTCCAAATGCAAATTGTCTTGCTCCAATTTATCTTATGTTGCGAGGAATCGTAAAGAGTAAATTAAAGGGAGAATTATACCTAAGTCTTCTGAGGTTTGTTATTTATTCACTTAGGCCCTTAATATTTAAAGTATTATATATAGACCCCTTAAAATTTATATGTGATAACACTTGGACCTTGTTGAGTTTTGGGAGCTTGTAGACATTTAAGAGTTGGGATCAATTATTGGAATGAGCGAAGAAAATTGGTCGTAAGAATGGAATGGTAGTTGTTGTAGCAAGGTCAGACGTCTCTAATCCAAGAAGGATCCCTCGTGTAATTTTAGGGTGTGAGAGGGGTGGACAATATGATACTAGAAAACAAATACGCCAAGAAGAAGAGGTTGAAACCAAAAAACAAAATAGTGCAACAAAGAAATGTGGATGCCCATTTAAATTGAAGGCTGAACAATTTAGCAATATTGATGGGCGGTTGGGATTAGAAGTGTTGAATGGGATTCATGACCACAAATTGATAGAAAATTTGGAGGGTCACCCATATGCCGGTAGTTTGGAGAATGATGAGTTTGAGATTTTGAAAAGAATGTCATAAAGTGGTGTCCGTCCGCGCGACATTTATGCCATCTAAAGAAGACGGATGCAGGTAATGCTTTCGACATCAAAGACGATTTATAATGCCTGACTGAAATTAAGAATAGCNACAAAGTGGTGTCCGTCCGCGTGACATTTATGCCATCTAAAGAAGAGGGATGCAGGTAATGCTTTCGACATCAAAGACGATTGATAATGCCTGACTGAAATTAAGAATAGCTAAAACAGTCAGGTGTACATACATGCAACAGCTGTTGGAAAAAAATTTATGAGTATGATTATGTGGAGTATCATCGTTGTAAATCAGTGATTGAGACAGTGAAAGATCTCTTTTGAGCACAACTGATCTCAATCCAANAACAGCTGTTGGAAAAAAATTTATGAGTATGATTATGTGGAGTATCATCGTTGTAAATCAGTGATTGAGACAGTGAAAGATCTCTTTTGAGCACAACTGATCTCAATCCAACTAACTAAGGCTTTCCCCGATGTTTTTTTTTGATGAATTGCTCCTACAAATCGAACAAGTACCGACTGTCATTATTAGAGATCGTGGATGTTACTTCTACTAAGAACACTTTTGTGGCTGCATTTGCTTATATGGAATCGGAGAGAGAGGAAAATTAAATTATTGTTGGGCACTTGAGTGTTTTAGTTCCATTTTTGACAACGTGTGGCCGCCAAGAATAATTGTGACTTCTCCCTGATTAATGCACTTATAAATGTGTTCCCCAATGCGGCTAACTTATTATGTTATGTTCATATGGTGTACTGAAAAATTGTACGAAAGAAGGAGAAATGGACTAAATTCAATGTTTCAGAGAACGACGTTGTGCGAGCATCGACAATAGAGGAATACGAGAAAAATGTGCAAAAGTTGGAGACTACATTTGCAGAGTATCCAAATGCATTAAATTATCTTCAAGAAACATGGCTCGTGAATCATAAGCACCAATTTGTGTAGGCATGGATTGACCAATGTTTCCACTTCAGGGCCGGGGCAAATTATAGGCCATTAAAGCCTGGGCAACCAAATTGGAAGAAAAATTTGGGGTCCCAAAATAAAATTTTATACAATGGTATATAATATAAATGGTAGGATATAATTTAAATACTCAATATATTTTTACAATTGAATTAACAGAGAGTGTTAATTTTAAATAAAATTCATTATTTATCTAATGTATTTAGACCTCAAATCAAGTACAAGTAGTATTATCGTAAAATTTTTAGAGCCTCTTTCAAAAAAAATTAGGGCCCTAGAGTTCAATCTAATTTTCTTATTTCACTCGATGTCTATATTATATGTATTATCACTTTACAGTTTTATTATTAAAATTAATTGTATATCGTATAATAGGTATGAATAATGATTTTATATTTCTATAACTTAAATTTAAGGCTATTTTTTAATTAATTTGTTTATAATGAATAGAATAAATATAAAATAAAATGAGTAGAAGTAATACACTATTTGAAACCAGTGTTATAAAATCTAGCTCGGATCGGCGAATCAACCTGGTGAATCGGTCCCCTAATCGGGCTGATTCTATTAAAAGACCGTTTATGTAAAGAACTCAGGATAAACCCGTTGAATCGGTTAAAAACTGGTAAACCCGTGAGAATCGAACAAGTTTACCAAATCGGCCAGTTTATTTTCATTTGGATAAATATGAATTTTTTTTTTCATCATTTAAGCATTTTATGTTTTTCCTCATTTGTTTTGCCCTAAATCGTCCCAGAACAATGTGCACAGCCTCCACTCCAGCACCAGCAGGCAGCAGCGACCAACGATCAGCCTCCACGACCAACGACTAATTAGCAACACTCCAGCACCAGCAAGCAGTCGACTTCAGCAATGGAAGGGCGGATCACAGGCGGGAATCCTGCACTGCAATCCCTCAATTACAGGGTCAATATCAGATCNGTCCAGTGAGTTTCCCTTGCTCTCTCTCTCTCTCTCCCCCTTTTTCTATCTTTTTTGCGATTCTAGTCCAGTCGTCTCTAGTCGACTGACCAGAGACTTGTGAATGCATTTATGTACATAAAATAAGTGAAGAAATGGAGTGATACCCAGTTCCAAAATTGAAATTTCAATTAACAAATAGGTGAAGAAATGAAGAGATATCTGGGGACTGAATGTTCACAGTTTTGGATTGAAAACACCCCATGTTTGTAAGCTACATTTACGAAGTACATACACCCAGATTATCTTTCTTTCCTAGTTGAATTAAACCCTAACTGAGTGCTGAGCATCAAACTGAGATGTAGATTTTAGGGTCAATGAGCAGTAGTGAGCTGACTGAGGAGAGTTTAAAGTCCAGATTTATTTTCAATGTCATATATCAGAATGTCTTGTATTGTCTTCGATCCAGGTTTAAACTCCGGTCCATATTTATTGTCTTGTATCTTAGACTGTTAGTTTATAATTTAACTAGTTATTGCCTGTATCTGAAGGCACAGAGTCATAAAAAATAGTAAACAATAAACATATTTGTATTCATATCTAAAATTAAATCACAAACATAGAGAAAAGATAAAATGAATTTAAGTATCAATTGCAGTGAGGGTGAGAGATGGTGAGTGAGAATGGTGGTGGTGGTGGGGGATAATGATCGTGGTAGTAGTGGTGGTGGCGACGGCGGTGGTGGTAGAGGTAGTGGTGGTGGGGGGTGGTGGCGATAGAGATAGAGGTGGGGCGATTTCAAATACTATTTTTTTTAAAAATACTTAATTTTTAAAAGTACTTTTAAAAAATAACTCTAAACACACTATTATGACATTTTTTCTATTAAATTTAGGGTGTTAATATTAATCGTTTGATTAACTTTAAAATAAAACTTAAAGCGAACTGAACCGCGAAAATAAAAAATCATTTTGTTTATCTTTTGAAATTTGAATTATAAGTTACTTTATTATATATAGATAGTTATTGCATGTGCCTAAAGGCACAAAGTAATAAAAAATTGTAGATAATTAACATATTTATATTTTTATCTAATCACAAACATAAAGTAGAAATAAAGAAATTTAAGCATCAGTTTGTAGTAGGAGTGATAGGTGGTGGGCGGCAGTGGTGGTGGTACGAGACGGTGATGGTTGTGGTTGTGGTGGGTGGCAATGACCGTAGTGGCAGTGGTGGCGGCGACGATGGTGGTGGTGGCAACGATGATGGTGCAGTGGTGGTAGCGGTAGGGGGTGGTGACAACAGTGGTGGTGGTAGGGGGCGGCGACAACAATGGTGGTGGTGGTAGCAGTGGCAGCAATGTGGTGGTGGTGGTGGCAGTGGCGGCAATGTGGTGGTGGCGATGGCAGTAGTGGCAGTGGTAGAGGTAGTGGAAGAGGCGGTTTTAAATACTATTTTTTTAAAAAATATATATTTATGAGAAATAATTTTTAGAAGTACTTTTAAAAAGTCACTTCAAATACACCTTTAGAGGCCTATTTTTCTTATTAAATTTAAAGTGTTAATATTAACCGTTAGATTAACTTTAAAGTGATCTGAACTGCGAATAGTAAAAATCATTTTGTTTATCTTTTGAGATTTGAATTGTAAGTTACTTTATTATATAAATGTTTAAAGTTAGTGTGTTGAATTGAAAATTTAAAGTTCTCTACTTAGCTTTACAAGTTGTATTAAAAATTGAATACATTGATATTAGATACATTTTTGATAATTTTTCTCTATTTAACTTTATATGTNGCTTTACAAGTTGTATTAAAAATTGAATACATTGATATTAGATACATTTTTGATAATTTTTCTCTATTTAACTTTATATGTTTGATGTTATTTTTATAATTATTGTGATTTTTTAGTTTATTTATTATTATTTTTTAATATTTTATTATATTATCGGTCTTACCCTTGACCCAATGATTAAATCAGTGACTCATTGATCCGGTCGCTTTACCGGATTGATGTCTGGGCCAGATTTTAAAACTATGTTTGAAACTAATGAACCATAGTTGTCTTACTGGTTAAACTAATTTTCAATTATATTTTTCTTTATCTTCAACAAATAGCATGTATCATTGACATTTAATCTCCAAATTTGACTACGGTTAACACAATTTTTATTTATAAAATTTAAATTTTAATTAGTATGTTGTATCTCAAAAAAAAAAAAAAAAAGACAAAACAAATAATTTTTAAATAAACATATTTTAATATTTTGATAACTATTAAATACTAATATTATTATTGAATAAATATTACAAGGGCCCATACAACATTTTTGTCTGGACCCTAGTTGGGTTGGGCCGCCCTGTTCCACTTGGGGAACAATTCCACCATCCGGGTTGAGAGAAGTCATGCTAAGCTGAAGAAGCAATTGAATTCATCAATCAAAGGCTGTCAACTCCTTTAATGCGATTGCTCGAACTTCAAATAGCAGAGATCAAATCGAGGATAGCTTGACAAAGGACGCCACACCGATTTAGAGCTCCATTGTACAGGGACCTTGTCGGCATCGTCCCCACAGCTGAACTGAATAAGATAGAGGTGGAAACAACAAAACAGGCAACTGTGGAATTGACCCAGACTTGTGCAATCATGTTGCCAATCAGACTTTAGGAGTACCATGTGCCCACATGATCATTACTTATAGGACAGAGTGTCAGCCTATTCCATCCTCTGACGTACATGATCATTGGAAGAAGTGAACTATTAGACCTTACATAGATAAAAGCCGACATGACATCAGCATTGACTTGTAGATTGACATGCTTAGGAAAACGTATTTCATGGCTAGTGTAGCACAAAAGATTGAGATAAAGAAGTGCCTGCCTCCAAACATTGATTAACCCTAAAACCGGGAACAAGAGAAACAAGTTTGAAAGCTTTATTTTTCTTTTTGACTTTCCTTGCCCTCTTTCAGAAGATAAAATTATTTAGTGAATTAAGCTCAGTGGTGTTGATGCTCTAGCTGTTTTTTTGTCTTTCCCACTTTGTCAAACAGCTTTTTACATGTTTTATTTTGATAGGATCACTCTCTATATATTGCTTACACACTGTTTATCAGACTTTGGGACTTGAGGCTGGTAATTCAGGGCAGTTCCATGTAGTTTGTGACTTGTGAGCACCTGACCCTTCCTGGAAAGCATGCATATGGAGGGTGGTTGATTGCTGGTTATCAGCCGAAGGCCCAGTTGTGATGGGTTGTGGGACTATTGCAGAATTTCTGTTGGGTTACACACACACATACACACAAACAAAACAGTTTTTTATTTTGACTTCACATATTAATTGAACCATTTATGTTCTCTTTTCTATTTTTTATAATTTCTTTTCTATTATCTTTTTCCTCCATATTTTTAATGGCAGCCAAACAAGGGAAAAAAAACTAGTCCCTTTCATTTTATTTTCCTTTCCCTCATAGATTTTGAACTCCAAANCTTTTCTATTTTTTATAATTTCTTTTCTATTATCTTTTTCCTCCATATTTTTAATGGCAGCCAAACAAGGGAAAAAAAACTAGTCCCTTTCATTTTATTTTCCTTTCCCTCATAGATTTTGAACTCCAAATGGAGCATTAACTTTTTCCTTTGTATGTTTTTTAGAGTTCGTTTGTTTAGAGGGATAATATAGAAAATACAAGAATTTTTTTGGTTAGTATAAAAAGGAAAATGATNAATGGAGCATTAACTTTTTCCTTTGTATGTTTTTTAGAGTTCGTTTGTTTAGAGGGAGAATATAGAAAATACAAGAATTTTTTTGGTTAGTATAAAAAGGAAAATGATAAAAAAAAAATAATTTTCTTTCATATTTGAAATTTCTCACAGATAACCAACTTTTTTTTTTTGGATTCTTTTATTTAGCAGGAGGATGATAGAAAATGCAAGAAAGAGAAATTTTTTAAAATTTTTATGTATTTGGTTACCATGAAAAGGAAAATAATATAAAAAATAATTTTCCTTCATGCTTGAATTTTCTCACAAATAACCAACTTTTTTCTTATAAAAAATACAAGGAAATGCAAGAAACTTGTGATCTATAACTAACTTCTTATTTTACCCTTATTTTTCTTAAAATATTTTATTTGTTATTAATTTTAAAAATATTTGGTATGAATTTGATTAATCATATAATTTGGCCTAAAGACCTTTGATTGGAATTGTCTTAAAATTAAGTTTCGAGCCATTTTTTTAAAAAATTTTAACTTTCAATTATAATTATATATTTTTTATTCTTTTTTAGACCGATTTAATATTATTAAGGGTAATTTAGACAATTATAAAAAATTTCTTATAATTTTTCTTTTTTTCTAACAATAGAATGAATTTTTTTTTTAATTTTTCGGTAAATTTTTCATTTTAATCAAATACATGTATGAAAATATATTTTCTATCATTTTCTTTTCTTTCACTTCATTTTTTATCATTTTCATTTTACATCATTTTTTTCTTTCTAACCAAACGGACTATGGGTAAAAAACACAAGAAAAATGTAAGAAAGTTGTTATGTATAACTAATTTCTCATTTTACTTTTATTTTTTAAAAAATATTTTATTAGTTATCAATTTAAAAAAAATTTGGTATGAATTTTATTAATTATATAATTTAGTTGAAAAACCTTTGTGTTGTTGATTGTCCTAAAATTAGATTTTGAGTCAATTTTTTTTAAAAAAAATTATCTTTCAATTATAATTACAAATATTTTTCCTTTTTAGACCAATTTAATATAATTAAGGATAGTTTAGACAATTATAAAAAATTGCTTATAATTTTCCTTTCTTTCAAATAATAGAATAAATTTTTTTTTCAACTTTTCCGTAAAATTTTAATTCTAAT
Organism: Ilex paraguariensis; assembly: GCA_963454935.2. NCBI lineage: Eukaryota > Viridiplantae > Streptophyta > Magnoliopsida > Aquifoliales > Aquifoliaceae > Ilex > Ilex paraguariensis. Next base: position 507,678 of record CAUOFW020010279.1, on the reverse strand, counting down.
CAAATACATGAATAAAAATATATTTTTTATAATTTTTTTTCTTTCATTTCACTTTCTATTATTTTTATTTTTTATTATTTTTTTCTTCCTAACCAAACCAGCCATAGGAAAAGTTGTCAAAGTTGCATTGCAACGAGTCTCAATATAAGCCAAATGACAGTTGGAAAATGAAATTTAGGTTTCTATCCTGTCTGTTTTTATTCATAAAAAAGGATATAATATATTTAGTGCCTCTCAACTACACTTCTTATTATGAGATTGAAAGTTTGAGTCTTGAATTTTATATTTGAGTTCGATGATTGACCGATATACTAACTTAAAAAAATTTATTCCTAAGAGGTATAACGGACGTGTTCAAGAGTTTCATAATTCCACCGATAAGAACTTATCAGAATGTCGAAGTAATTTCTAAGCGCTCTCTTTTACCCTTATCCATTTTTTTCTCAACAAAAAAAAAAACACGTAAATTTTAACTACAAATTTTAATTTCTGTACCGAATATCATACTAAAGTCTCAAGAATAAAAGAAGGCCATTTTTGTTTTTCATCATTTTTGTCTTTCAAACCAAACCGACGGTTAGGAAAAGTCGTCCAAGTTGCATGATAAAGACGGGTGTCAATGTAAGCCAAATGACAGTTGGATAATGAAATTAGGTTTCTATCCTCTCTTTTTTTATTCATAAAAAAGGATATAATATGTTAAGTAATTCTCAGTTAAACTTCTTATCATCAGGATGAAGGTTCAATTTTTGAAATTTATGTTAAAGTTCGGTGATTGATTGATATACTAACCTAAATGGGTTTGTTTTTGAGAGGTATAACGGATGTGATCAGGAATTTTATGATCTCGCCAGTGAGTAGGGGTGTTCATCATACCCTACGGGTAAGAAATATAATCTTTTGTCTTCCTATTTAATACTTTGTAGAAGAATTTTTTCTTTACCTATCCTACCCGATTAATCGGGTAGGAAGGTGGATAAATATTTTATAACTATTAATTTTTGGATTATGTTAACAATTCAATGAAATAACATGCATTAATTTAACAACACAATAAATCAATAATACTAAAACTTAAAACAAACTATAACAACAATTACAATAAAACATAAGAAAACATGAACATCAATCCATCATAATTGTTACACAAATAAAATAACAATTATTGTAAGTTTAAATTATATGAAATACATTAAAATCATAACTGCTCCAATAGATCACTAGTTCACCACAAATCATATAATTTACACAAAAAACAAGTTCATATTTTCAGAACTTAAATATCCACAACAATAACAATGTTATAATATAAATTATATTACACAAATACTCTTATAATTACTAAAAAAATATAAAAAAGTTAAATATATTTTTTACAGGTAGGATAGGAATGCGAAAATTGATGGACATTTTGTATTCCTACCCAATTTAATCGGAAGACCAAAAACTCTTTTGCATTTTTACTCTATTTTTGCAGCTAGTCATTCAGTAAGGTAGGATAGTGTAGGGTCGGATAGGGTAGGAAATTACGGCCAATCAAAAATTTGAACACTCCCACTAGTGAGGACCTATTAGGGTGTCGGGGTAATTTCTAAGTGCTTTCTTTTGTCCTTATCTCTTTTTTCTTAACAAAAAAAACACATAAATTTTAACTACAAATTTTAATTGCGTTACCGAATATTATACTAAAGTCTCAAGAATAAAAGAAGGTCGATTTCAAGCACCACCTCGAGAATCTTGTCGATGCAAAACTTTATTTTCTTTTTTATGAACATATAAAGATAGAACAGACAAATTTTAATTCTTTTTTACCAATATCATAATGTAAAAACTCAAGTAAGGAAAAAAAAAATCCAATTCCAAAAGGTTTTTATCCTTTGTTTCTTTGGATATGATTAAGGTGTTCATGTTGGCTGTTTCAAAGTTGTCTCGAGGGTCTTTCCTCGTCACTCATTGGCAGCCAAAGCTTGGAAGTGTTACCACTTCCCTGTGACCCTAAAGTCTCTATCAAGTTAGCAGAGATAGCAAGTAAAACTTTAAATTTTTGAGTGTAACATTTGACAGTGATGGTCCCTTGCTAAAGAGGAGTACAAAATTCCGGTCATTAGAGGCCCACCTTGTACAGTGTATTTACAAATTTAATTGATTGCGTGTTTGATACTTCTTTTAAATTTTGACCATAATATAGAAAAGTTGTCATTTAGTGATGTTATAGCTATTAGTTGAACATCGATTAGGCGACATTCAATTAGAAATTTTGTACCATTCACATCGATGTTACATCAACACGAATGATATTCTTTTACTTTAAAATTATATGAATAAATAATGTATTTGACTCATTTTTAATATTAAATTCTCTGGATCCCCTTAATTTCATATCACTTGGAGCCTACCATCAATAGCCGATAGAGATGATTGAAAATGATGCTATCTCTATTACAATTTGCTTTTTTTTTTTTTTTCCCGATTCCCTCGATGGTAGGTTACTAGCCATAAAACCCAAGTTGAACCCTTTATGTTCAAGCTTGTCCGTAATCGAAATGGTGATTGATATAATATTGACAAAGTTAAGAATAACAATACATCAGAAAGGTTCCAAATTCTTCGACCAACCCAAGCGATCGGTGTCATTTGGTCCAACGTTGCTTAAAGGCTTGTTAAGGGTTTTGTTTAAAGATTGTAAGAATTATGTTTCGGGTTTGATTTAATAAAAATAAATTATTGAATTATTTTTTAGAGATTTGGTGAGACCGAAATCTAACTATGACTCAGGTTGTTCTTGGGCAGCGCCTATCGTTCCTCCGTCAATGCCCTCGTGAAGGGCTTTCTCGACGAATAAGGACCGATATAGTGACATCCTGTTAAGATTTTCTACTTGGTCGTGCCGCTATGTACTCAAAATACGAAACGGCTTTGACCTGGGACTGGTCGCCCTCTCTCGCTCTCTCTCTCTCTCTCTCTCACAGAAGATACACAGAAGATACCCTTCAACATGATGCATTTAAAGATTGAGCCACCAAAGTCAACAACTTCACTTCATTACTGTTCATACGAGTCATTGAGTCAGTCAATGTATAGTTGTTAAGATAAATAAATGGTTGTGGACTGGGAGACTCAACATTATCTTTATTGTAGAACACTAAAAGTCTAAAACGGCTGTTGTAAGAGAAGTAATGTTACTTATATTTAGAAACTAGTTATAAAAATTAAATTTAATTATTGAATAAATAGTGAATTCTAATAAATATTAAGACTTACAATAAAATTAATGGTTAAAATTATCAAATTTAATTTTTAAATTCACATAATATTACTTTTTTAAGAGACCCAAACTTCTTAAAAGGCAAGAAACCCAAGTCTTATTCTATGTTCCTTCCTCCCCGTTTCGCACCGTCTAATTTTCTCAGCACATAAGATAGTTCACAGAAATACGAAAAAGGCCTAATTATTGAATATTTGAAAGCCACTTAATGCTCCATCCGTTCCTAAATATTTTTTGTTTAAAGTTTTTGTACAGTGATTACGGAAACTATTAAATAGCTCTAATATGAGTAAAAATTAATTACACAAGACTAAAATACCCTTATTCAATATGTATTAAGAGAAAAATGAATATAAAAGACACTTAACTTTCACCTAATCTAATGCATTGAAAAGTTAAAGGTAAATTTGGAAGAAAAAATATTAATTATGTTTTAGTTTTATTAAACGAGTAATATTATGGAACAAAAAAAATTGTGTAAAATAACAGATATTTAAGAACGGAGGGAGTAAGTAAATTCTGAGGGATAGTTCAAGTGGTAACATAAATAAATTGTAAATCTAAATATTATGAGTTTGAATCTTGACAACTTTTTAAAACCAAACAGTAAGAGATAGTCTACCTTTAATCAAATCGGAAAAAAAATTAATTAATGTGCACATAAGTCGATTCGATAAAAAAAATAAGAAAAACCACTTTAGCAAGTGGTGCCAAATCTCTCTCCCTCTCTCTCTCTCTCTCTCTCTCTATATATATATATATATATAATAAAACAGGAGTGTGTTTGAATTTTATTTCAGTCATATTTTCTCCTTCAAAACCATCACCAATCACTTACTTCATCCATCATCTCTTTGTCAGGTTCAAACATCTTATCGTATCACTTATTTCTGTCATATATTTAATCATTTATATATATTTTTCTTAAAAATATCACATCACTCATTTCTATCATATATTTAATTATTTAATATTTAATTAATTTATAGTTAATATTTTTAAAAATAATTAATATAATAGAATCGATTTTTTGAATTTTATATATAAATTAATGGAGAGATGCCGTGATAAAGCTACCCTCCCTCCCTCTTTTCTGAAATTATAAAGTTCTGATTTATTTATTTAATCAATACTTAATCAAAATTAACCACCAACTAGACTAGACGGTAACTCTCATATTTCAGTTATTTTAGGTCTCCTTCTAAATCTATTTAAATACTCATTCTAAGGTCAATCTCTATTTATTAGTACTTTGATTTATTAAAAAAAATAAAACGTATCTTTTATAATTAACTCTTAATTTCGTTAATTGTTTAATTGATAAAAAGAAAGAAAAAAGAAGATGGAAAAATATATATATATATAGATGGGATTTACATCCCTCATTGGTCGGAGCTACCGCTAATAATAAAAAATAATTAAAAATAAAAAATTGTGTCGATGTCAATTTTTGGGGCATAATAAGGACCATCCAAACAATGCCTTATCACAGTTGAAGACTGTGCAATAGCTCGGAGGACACGTGAGCCTCTACCTAACAATCTTACGGAAAATAAACTAATCTATAATTTATAATATAAATTAAACAAATTTCAATATATCTATTTAATTGTCACAAATAAATTCATTGAATGACCTCAATAACCCTCTCAAAATTATTCATATTGAATTTTTTCTCTAAATTCATTAATTTCTCACTTACATTATCACTTTTGTTACATTGTGTCTTCCAACACGAATTATCTCGAATATACACAAACATAAGATCGCAACTGGTTATTGATTCTCTACTAATGAAATGATAATTAACAATCATCGAATGTGGTGGTCTAATGGAGTACCAATCAAATTTTTCATTCTAAAATTAGAAATTTAAGTCTTAAAATTTATATTTGGATTCAATAATTTGACGAGTCTAATCAAGTTTGTTCCAAAAAAAAATAGAAGGGAGGTCTTTGTATACTCTCCGATCGCCTACCTTTTTTAAAAAATAACGAAATGATAATTAATATCGTTAACATGAATTAAACAAATCGATGGGCAGACTGGCCGACTTTTAACAAAACGAATGACGAGTTAGGAAAATGTTAAGATAACAACATAACCAGACCAATCAATTCATGAATAAGCAGGGAGAGAGAGAGAGAGAGAAATATATGTAACCATGTAACTGCGGAACGAATGTAGAGGCGTGAAGTGTACGGAATGTTGGGTGGTAGTTGCATTTTTAAATCATCTTCTTCTGCGAATGGTTTAAACTTCAGCTAATGATCTAGAGATATTAAATGCCAACGTTGTTCGGATGTTTTTAGATATTTTATTAAAAGATCAGAGGGATCACATGGCTTCTTCTTGTACCCTGCTCAGATGGGTTTAAGACAATTCAAATAATGGAATTTTTAATTCTCAAGAGCTGGTAAGGTTTCTGTCTCTATTCTGTTTTCAGCTTTTCTTTGAAGTTTCTGTAGCGATATCTTTTTGGGTGCTTCTCTCTCTCTCATGGACAGAGGTCCTATTATTCCTTTTTTTTTTTTCCCCCATTCCCCTTCACTTTTGTAAGAACAATTTGAAAAGGGAAGTTTTTCTGGGTATTTTCTGTTTCTTTGAAGGTGTTTAATTTGGAGTTTTTTTTTTTTTGTTACAGAAAAATGAATTTCTTTGCTTCATCTCTCCTGTTAATTCTGACTATTCATTCGATTGCAAGTTTAACTGTTGTGTTCATATCTATGGATGTTACAGAGCATTCACTGGCAAGGGAAGCCCAAGGCAATGGAGGAGAGAGAAATAATTGAAGGCCTATATGCATTGCCTCCCCCTCCATCTTTGACTGTTGCAATTGCTATTACTGGAAATAGAAAGAGTAAATATATAGTTAAGTGGGCATTAGACAAATTTGTTCCCGAGGGGAAGCTTATGTTCAAGTTGCTACATGTCCGCCCTAAGATAACTAAGGTTCCAACGCCAAGTAAGTTGTGTTCTCTTCGGATTTTTCTTTCAGGGTAGAGTAGATCTATTCTACGACATGTATGATAAAATGGAGTTCTTAAGCTTCTGCTAAGAGATGGCGTTTAATTTGCCTAGTTTTGTTAGTAACTATCTTTCTTATCTTTTTGATTCGAATTGTGTTGTATTTGAAGTGTTGTTGGCAGTTTGTCATTCCTCCCTAGACCTCGTAGTGGCGGGGTACGTGTTAAATGATAGCAATATCTACATCTGTTCTATGCTTTAGATATTTGACACTAATTCTTTTTTCCAGTGGGAAATTCCCTTCCCCTTTCGCAAGTGCGAGATGATATTGTAGCTGCTTACAAGAAAGAAGTGGAATGGCAAATGAGCAAAAAGCTTCTTCCTTACAAGAAGATGTGTGCTCAAACAAAGGTTGAAACTCATTGGCTTATGAGAATCTCAAGGAAAAAAAGAAAATTAAATTAAAGAGGCTTATTATACAGGATTCTGATTGCAGGTGCAAGTAGAAGTTGTACAAATTGAATCAGATGATGTCATAGATGCGATAGCGAGTGAGGTTGCCAAATGTAATATTACCAAGCTTGTTATAGGAACTTCATCCCGGAGATTGTTTTCAAGGTATTAACGTACCATGCTTCTTTGTGATGCTTTTGTTGACCCTTAGTTAATGAACTTTATCTGCCTAATCCCTTTTGTTCAATTAATCTCTCCCGATTTTGAGTGTGAAATTCAAAGCCTGATTGTTTTCAATTTTGTATGCTGCCTTCACTATTTCCTGGTTGACGTCATTACCAATATTGTTAACAAAGTAATGTTTGTTGGAAACTTAGGGGACAAAGTTTGTCCTCAAGAATATCCGAGTGCACTCCAAGCTTTTGTACGGTGTATGCTATTTCAAAGGGCAAATTGTCATCCGTGCGTCCATCTGATTCAGAGATAACTGGAAGCATTAAAGATGACAGTAGTGACACAAGTTCTTCTACCAGCAATCCTATAAATTGCACTTCCACTTCACAAACAGGTAAATATACATGTTTATGGACTTCTAATGTTTTCGGATGAATGGTTGTGCTCTAATTGGCTTTTTAGCATCCACAATATGTATAAGCAAACAGTATAAGCTAAAATTTGCATCAGACAGTGACTGCCCGTTCACCAACTATTGCTGGCAAAGCAAGATGCTCGTAATCCTGCCATCTAAGTCTGTAACATTACCCGATTCTGATTGACAGAAATTATGTTACACATCATGTTCATGTGCTTTTAGAGATAGTTTTGCAATCAAGGCACATGGGCTTTGCCATGCATGATTTAGGCGTCTGTTGACTGCTGGACTGTGGATATGCAGACACAGGTCGAATTTAGTAAGTCCTGAAGAGCGCTGGACATGGTGTTGTCAATTACAATTTTTCCTAGTATTACTTCCTTCTCAAGGATGTGCCACATGTGTGATCCTAATGTATGACATGTCTGATAAACTAGAAATATGTTCCATTTTTAGTATAGCATGCCTCATCATATTTTCCAACCCAAAATAGATAACAGAAATGAGATGATGCAATATTTTAATCCTTACCAACTTGATCTTGTTCCCCCCTGCCAACAATTATGCATGAACCATTTCACCAAGTTTGTGTTGTACTGTGTCCAACGCGGAACTTACAATTTTCAATTAACTACATGCCAAAGGTGCCTCCAGCTTAGTGAGAGTTCCTTTATAATCTGTGATTCTTGGGTATTTATTGTTAACAATCTTCGCTCTGTGCTTTGCCAAGATTTTTATTTGATGAGTAATCTAAGAATATGTTTCCCGGCAACACAGAGAGAAATGATAAGACTGGATCTTAGTACCTTAACATGGTTTGTAAGTATTTCTTATAGGTTCCAGTCTGTAACTTTATTCAGGAGATGTCATTAGCCTATAAGCTAATAGAAGTTGATGATACAATTTTTCTTTCTTTTGTCAGAGTGGACAGGCCCAAGCTCAGCTGCTTCTTATTCTCTTTTTTCCTCTACATCACTACCGATTCAGCGGTTTCAATCACTTTCAATCATTAATAATACCCTTTCTCATAGAAGAACAATTTCAAACGATGCCAATCATTCTAGAAGCCTGTCTCTGGATACTGTGGAATGGGAGAGCATTGCCGCTGTGAGTTCTTGTCCAAGTAATTCAGATGCAGGCTTTACAAATACTCGGGCTTCTAGTTTCAGATGCCAGATAAGAGACCACCCGTCCAGGATATCTGATCAAGCATCTACCTCAGCTGTTCCCTCAGATTTTTCCTCTGAAAACCAGGCAATGTTTTGCATTATGTTTAATTTTGTTAGTTTTTTAATCAGTTTGACCCCCATAAATGCTTTAACTTTGTTACCAGGATCAGTTTTGGGTGGGAAAGATTGGCAGAATCCCTCTGATTTATATTGATTCAAAGAAAAGTTCAAACATTTAATAGTTCCTTATAACGTTGGACTCGAGCTAAAGTTTCCTGCATAACTTGCATATTTGGGGGATTAGTAAGGAGCCAGACCACTTACTTACTGCTGTCTATATTCACTAGTAGAAATTAGCTAACGTCTATTAGTTAGTGCAAAAGCTTCTATGCTGTTCCATACAAATTCACTGCCAAAACATCATTAAATAAAACAAGCAGTACATTTGTTTCTTAACCACCCCTGCCGCCACTCCCCCAAAGAAAATGCATACATGTGTGTGTGTGTGTGTGTGTGTGTGTGTCTATATATATATATATATATATATATAATGAAGATAAAATAGAATAACCTTATTCTTTTTTGTGAAATATCCTTATCCTTGAGGACACAAAAAAGATCGGTGTGCTTTTGGAAATTCCTTTCTATATCAATGTTTAATGTTGCTATGGGTTTCAAAAAAAATATTACTTTTTATTGAAATATAGTGGCTTGACCCAAGTGACTTGAACTAACAACCATATCGTTAATATGAAAGCTTCGTCTTCTTGATATTTGTAAGTTTAAAAATGTGGCCATCAGGATGAGTCCAAGGCATAGTACCGTAATCTTAAAAGGTTTATTATATTTTGCAGGACAATATCAATTTTGAGCTCGAAAAACTAAGAATTGAACTGAGACATGCTCGAGGAATGTATGCAATAGCTCAAAGTGAGACAATTGATGCTTCTAGAAAGGTAAAATTTATTTCTTTGCCTAAATAAGCATGAAAAGGACTTAATTCAATTCTTAACTTGATTACCGGACTTGGTTTGTCCTATTTATACATGCACTTTTCTGTCACCAAATTTTTTTGATTTTATTCTTAAGTTAAAATTATTACTGAAAATCTTGGCAAAATTTGCAACATCGAGGCCTTCTGATCTCTTCATAAAACATCAAGGCACAATTTAATGTATTTTTTTGACTTCAGATGACTTGGGATCGCTTAGTGTTCCTAATATTTTTGGATGTGAGGAGTCATGTTTGGCAAAAATTGCACCTATTCACAAAATTTAGCAGTTCCTGGCTATATAACAGCACAAAATATTTTGCTCTTGAACATTAGAGGGATTGACTGCTACTATAGTGGACCATGACGGAAAAGTGCATTGTTACAGAGATTTGAATTAACCAGATATATGGATCATCTTTGAAAATTTTGATGATCCCTATAATAAAATTAAGTGAGCAAAAGTTGATATATTGCTAGTTACACATTTAAGGTTTGCGTTATTTTATTTACCAAATTTATGTTTTGATTCATGCCCCATCTTGTAAAGAACAACACTCCACGTTTTTTTCTCTTTGTCAGCTAAATGATCTTGAAAAGTGCCGACTGGAGGAGTCAATTAAGCTCAAGGAGTTGAACCTAAAGGAGGAGGAAGCGAAAGAATTAGGTCAACAAGAGAAGGATGGATATGAATCGGTGAAAAGAGAAGCCAAGTATGTTAAGGAATGTGCTGAAAGAGAAGCTGCACAAAGGAAAGAAGCAGAAGCTAAGGCCTCACATGAGGCCAAAGAGAAAGATAAGCTTGAGAATGCCATTGTAGGCCCAGTGCAGCAGTACAAGAAGTTTACATGGGAAGAGATCGTGTCTGCTACCTCATCATTTTCCGAGAATCTTAGAATTGGAATGGGAGCATATGGGACTGTCTATAAGTGCAGTTTTCATCATACAACTGCTGCAGTAAAGGTCCTCCACTCTAAAGAGGCTCACAGGACCAAGCAATTTCAGCAGGAGGTATGAAAGCTCTCTGAATAACTAGAAACTCTGAAAATCATAACTATTTTTAGAAGGATATAGTGTGATTTATTTAAAGTAATTAAGTGCTCTTAGAATTTTCTCTATTTACTGTTGCACAACCATTTAGCTGAAGCAGTTCGTTTTTCAATAACTTATATATGCTGTTTACTGGCTTGCAGCTTGAAGTCTTGAGCAAAATTCATCATCCGCATTTGCTAATTCTGCTTGGTGCATGTTCTGATCATGGTTGCCTAGTTTATGAGTACATGGAGAATGGTAACTTGGAAGAGAGGCTGCTCCAAAAAAATAATACACCTCCAATCCCATGGTTTGAGAGATATCGAATTGCTTGGGAAGTAGCCTCAGCCATGGTCTTTCTTCATAACTCAAAGCCAGAACCAATCATCCATCGTGATCTAAAACCAGCAAACATATTGCTTGATCGCAACTTCGTGAGCAAGATTGGTGATGTTGGCCTTTCGACAATGCTTCATTCAGAAAATGCTTCCATATCAACCACATACAAGGACACAGGCCCTGTTGGAACGCTCTGCTATATAGATCCCGAGTATCAAAGGTCTGGATTAATCTCTCCAAAGTCTGATGTTTATGCTTTTGGCATGGTGATTTTGCAATTGCTAACTGCAAAACCAGCCATAGCATTAACCCATGTGGTGGAAACAGCAATTGATCATGGTGATCTAGTGGAGGTACTGGATCCAGAGGCTGGGAATTGGCCAATTGAGGAGACAAAGGAGTTGGCTATGCTGGGCCTGAGCTGTTCAGAGCTTCGTCGTAGAGACAGACCTGATATGAAAGATCAAGTTCTACCTGCATTGGAGAGATTGAAAGAAGTGGCAGATAAGGCTCGAGATTTGGCATCCAGTGCTCCTCAGACACCTCCTAACCACTTCATTTGTCCCATACTCAAGGTATGCTTGTATGTCTTTCTACTGCTAGCCTTTGCATAATTCTCTTGCAACTCACATATTTACATCAGAAATTAGATGGAGTGTTGAAAACAGAAGTTGTTGAGAATGAAATGAAGGACATTGATTTGTTTGATATCTTCTAAATAGTCACTTCTGGAATATTTGTGTAGCTGCATGTGTCGTAAAAAAATGGGGACAAGGTTTTGTTAAGTAGTTGTACATGCGATGTAATCTCCACTTTCATATGCACGTTATTATTCATCTTCCCTATAAGAGAAGTTGCATACATCTTACCGTTCTCAAATCCCATAATGGAATATGGTGTAGTTTATTAATGGCAACTTTTCATTATGTGACAGGATATAATGGATGACCCTTGTGTTGCGGCGGATGGTTACACATATGACCGTAAGGCCATGGAGATATGGTTCGAGGAGAATGATAAGTCACCAATGAAAGATGTACCATTGCCAAATAAGAGCCTAGTACCAAATTACACACTTCTTTCTGCAATTCTGGACTGGAAGTCAGGAAAGCATTGAAAATCCTGTACTTGTGCCCTTGTCTCTTTCAGATTTCCTTGCAAGATCTATACTCCATGTACATGCATTTGATAACCTTAGATGCTAGCACAGTGTAAAACCCGGAAAAAAAAATTATTATTATTATTAAAAATTCTAATTAAAGAGGTAAAATAATAATTAATTGTTAAATTACGGATCAAAAACGTAAACTTTTAAAAAAATAAAGTTATATTATATATATATATATATATATATATAAGAGTGGAAGACAAAAATATTCCACTTTTCTTCTTCCAATGTACTGCCGAGAGAGTGAGAGAGAGAAAGGTGAGGTTTTTTTTTTTTTTTTTCTCCTTCCTTCTTTCTTAAATCTACGAAAATTGGATTGTTTAATCGTTTCTGGCCAAGAATTAAAGTTGTTCTACTCAGAGCTACGCAACCACACCAAATATCGTATTTTTTTCTAAACAAATATCAAAGACGATAATCTAGGCTTAAAGTTTTGGAAGTTAAGTTGAGCTTCTTCTGAGTTTCAGTACGTGGGCTCACACTACGAGAGCTAGGGTTTCCCTTATTTAGATTTAATTTCAACCTAAAACATGGCATATGAAATGGGTAGGTTAAAGGGTGTACATCACATGTTAAGTCTTGACTAGTATAACTAGTGGGTCAAATATATGATTTATAATTAACTTTGTGATTAGTAAAATCTTATTATGATTAACTTGGTATAAGTTAATGTTAATGGTTTAAAGCATGTTAATTGTATTAGCATTATTTTATGTTTTAAATGACATATTAAGTTTAATAAAATTATTAGCTTGTTATGTGATTATGGAATAATATGTATGTTAAATAATTATTTAGCATATGATTATTGTGGTGGACTTGTGCTTATGTTTATAGAATTGATAAACATATTGCTATGTTGAAAATGTCATTATAATATATTCTTTATGTAATGGACATTGTAAATGATACAAAAGGCAATTGCACATTGAATTGTATTATGAATAAGTTGCATTACATTCATGAGCATTGACATGGGTGGGAGTGTGTGCATGATATAAAATCAATCACCACATAGGTGGTTGATTGTGGGCTCGGAAAAGTCGCACCAAAGTCTGGTTGAGTCACACGAAATGTAAATGGATAAACGTGTCGGGGATAGCAAGAAGGACTAGATTCTCCCTCAGGTGCAAGACCCGTTTACTTGGTTTATACACTTTTTGGTGGTGAAATTTCAAAAAAGTGTAACGGCAAAAACGGAGTTGTAGGTGGAATGTCCTGAGAATCTGTTGGTGGTTGGTGTCCCATTTGTGTAATACTATAAATCATCTTCCCACAAAGACACGAGAAAATGATTTAATTAGTCATTGAATGTACATAACACCAATGACGAGGGACTTGAAATGCCCGGATACATACGCATGGCATTGCATGTGTTGTGGGAGCTCAGGATGGGGCTCGGTGTGGGTATTGCTTGCATGAGTCTCATCTCATGGCATAACATGATTTATGATATTTGTTCATAATAGATATATTTGAATGAATGCATAAAATGATTGTTTCATGTGACATTTCATATACATTTAGGTTGAGAGGTATTCTCTATAGGAGTTACTCTATTGAGCGTTGGCTCACCCTTTATGGGAACATTTTTCAGGTATTGCATAGGCGTCCACCAAAGGCGAGGCCATGGGCCCGCTTTGACGACAGAGCCTATCTGTGACTTTTCTTTTGACATCGTAGTCCCTTATTTATATTTACTTTTGGCCTTGTGTAATTTTTGTAACAAAAAACTTGTTTACATTTAAAAGACATGTATAAGGGACTCTTTTGAGACATTTATTCTTTTATGAATGAATGTACGTAATGATGATGATTATGTAGTATTCGATACTATACAATTGTGAATAATTGGATAGACCCGGTGTGGTCAATGTTGTACATGTTGTGTTTTGTGTAGAGTTCCTTGTACAAAAGAAACTCTGCTCCAATTTTGTTAAGTTATAGACTCCGATAAATGGAGCATAACAGCGTATTATCGAATTACCATGGGTATTCCACAGGTTGATGGATGATCAACGGGGTAATTACTGACACTCGGATTTCGGGGTATCACACACAGCCTTCTGTTTAGTATTGATTTCACATAAAGAATCAAAACTAAAACTTGTGAAAACAATAAAAAAGAAGAATCGGGAAGACTATTATTTGAACACAACCTCATAATGAAACGACTCGGATACTAAACAGTATAGATTAAGTGTCAACATGGATCATTCTGATTTCGACTGGTCAAACTCACTAAATTGCATTTGTAGTTAATCACATTAACCAGAGAGGGTTTTTTTTTGGGTAGTTTTCTTACTGCTTGTTTTGGTTTTATTTGAATAGATTAGTGTTTTGCCTTGGTTTTTTTAGGATNGTAGTTTTCTTATTGCTTGTTTTGGTTTTATTTGAATAGATTAGTGTTTTGCCTTGGTTTTTTAAGGACATGAGTCGACCAAAATTTTTAAACTTGGATGTGATGATTTTGTTGGGAGATAGGAGGTCTTGGACTTCTGGGGTTTGTGATAATAAAGTGAGTTATTGAAAGCTTTTAAAGTTTTTCGACTCAAGGTTTCTGTGGTTTGTCAAAAAAGAAGATTTTTAGATATTCATTCAAAGTCCATGATAATACTTTATTTATCATCTTTATATACCACCTCAATATGAACTATTAACTTTGTGGATCTCATTGAGTTTATNTTTATTTATCATCTTTATATACCACCTCAATATGAACTATTAACTTTGTGGATCTCATTGAGTTTATCAAATACTCGAAGATTGGAATTATGCCACGGCCTGCAGTGGTACACAAAAATAGTGTGCGTAACATAAATGTCAATTAATATTCGACCCGGTCACTGAAATGACATAACATAATAGGAGTCTATTGACACCCCTACAGCTAGCATTCGAAAATAGGTAAGAGGACACTGGGACCTCAACAAGAAACTGACACTTCAGGGCAAAGAAGCAACTGTTAGTATGAAATAATTATCATCCTCTCCCTACATCCGAGAGACAGTGTGCTCCCACTCAGAACCCACCCAGCCACCATCCTATGCCAGCTGAAGATTTGAAGGGAAAGAACTGGCCTGCTCCGCGTGTGTGTGCTGATATGTGTGAGGGAGACAGAACACTAAAATATATGCTACAAAGAAAAGTATCAAATCCTTAAGAATCATCATATCTATACAAGTGATTTGGAATCTAGAAAATTGACTTTGAATACATAACGACAAAACTGGAGACTAATTTCTGGATAAACCATCACAGTTTCACCATTTGCTGTTGCTTGTCTCCAAGCAGAGAAGGCACGAGATTGGATCAACCACCACAGAAAGAGTTGCAGAATTAGCACCACCAACTTTGCAACTCCAAAAGGAACATAAAAGGTAATTGATCAAGAAATCTAGGGTGAATAAAGGGTTCACTGCAACCCCCCCCCCCCCCCCCCCCCCCCCCACCCCCCCCCCCCCCCCCCCCGCCCCCGCC
>CAUOFW020010279.1:435853-480176 GCA_963454935.2 Ilex paraguariensis | reverse complement strand
ATGGAGATTTGTAACTGTTTATCTCAACAATTTCGCACTTTTCTATCAAAATTGGAAATGCAGTAGTACTACCAAGCATTTGAGATTATGGGAACAATAGATTTTTTTTATTTATACTTTGCTCCATTCTGCTATTGTTCAATCTTCAGTGGGGATTGTGCGGTAAAAGCTATTGGAGGTTTGTGGGATTGTTGGCCAATGTTCAGCTTGCAAATGAACCTCCACCGGAAACTTGAGAAGTTCGGGGGCAAGGTGTTTGTTGAAATGGGTCTTTGACAAGATCAATGGAAACAAGGGGCACGGAAAGGCTTGTTGGCTTAATACGCGACATTGAATCTTTAACTACATTGGGGCAATATTTTTCTCATGTTTTCTACTCCGAAGTCCAGAGCCGACAGCCATGACTCAATTCTACTCGTTTATTCAGCCTCGAGTGTGCAAGCAATTTCAATGGAAACGGCCAAAACTTCATGATTTTCCCCCAAGTTCCAATCTTCAGAGGATGCAACCAGGAAGCTCACATCAATGACCAACATAATTTATTTAAGTTGAGCATTTCCTTATTCTATCTTTAAACATACCGCCTTTTTGTTTATATCTTTATGACTAATTTTGTAAAATCCAGCTTGCAATATTTTAGGGACACAGAGAACAACTGTTATGGTTTGTGGCAGGACTAACTCCCAGAAAACCAAAGCTCATAATTAGTCAATGTCACATACTTTCTTCATCCTAGTCTTGGAAAGAACAGGATTAAAAATAAATAGAAACAGTCTAATTGGATTTGGAAAAACATTAAGTTGGGTAGTCCTTATTTCTTTCCTCTTATATATTTTTAATTGGAACTTCACATGGTTGAACAAATCATCAGCCTCTGAGTGGACCATATTATTATTGATTTTTTCAACGGCCAGTTCACACAAGCACCCAAATAGTTAACCACTATTGCAGAGCCTTTGAAACACACAAAGTTTTGAGTGTTTTATGGGCATACAACAGCCCTCTCTCGATCCTGCAATAGGTTGATCTATTGATTATTCATAACCACTCGGCACATAATCAAATCTGATAACAATATGCTATCTGAAGAATCAAGTCTGCCCGTAGGAGTCACTGAAGCCTCCATACCTGAGTGTACATCATCTGTTGATAAAGTTGCTGCAAATGATGACCTTTTGATCAAAATCCTTACACATCTACCCATAAGATCACTCTTTCGATTCAAATCTGTCACCAAACATTGGCTTTCCCTCATCACCAGCTCCCACTTCTCTCGGCTCAGATTCCTTCACCCATGCACTCCCTCTGGCCTATTCTTGCACCCATACTCAAATTAAAGTCACCACTTCATCCCTGAACTTTATTCCGTCCCTCTTGACAATGACAGATATCCACATGGTGATGCTCCCTTCTCAGCTTTCACATCCTCTCCAGGCCAATCACGTAAAAAAATCTTACATTCTTGCAAGGGATTACTATGCTGCAGTACCTATAATGAAAATAAGCTTGATAATGACTACCATATCTACAATCCCACTACAAAGCAATTCATTACTTTACCTCGGCCTCGTAAGGGCGTTGAAAGACATGTTTGTGGTTTGTGTTTGGCTTTTGATCCATCAAAGTCCCCTCACTACAAAGTTGTTTGTGTTTGGGCCACTCCTTTGTATAACAATTTCCAGATTGAAATCTACTCATCTGAGACAGGCCATTGGAGGATTTCTGGTGAACTTTTTTACAGAGAGTATACACTATTTTACAATGGGGTCTATTGGAATGGTGCCGTTAACTAGATCAACATGTGGGATGATTCACTATATTTCAATGTCGATGAAGAGAGCCTTGGAACAATTCCAATGTGTCATATTCGTGGTGATAGTTATTTTGACACTCCATGGAGGTATTTTGGGGAGTCTCAAGACCGTTTGCATCTTATAGAAATTTGTGACCCCTGCAAAACACACTTCAGTGTTTATGAGATGAAGAAAGACTACTCTGAGTGGTTTTTGAAGTACTCTGTTGATCTTGATGATCTTCTGACAACATTCCCTGAGATGACCCGAAGTAACCCAAACTCAGTGTACTTTGATCGTTATGCTTTCTCTATACTTTCTCTTGTTCGGGGGGAGAAAGATGAGGAGTCATTTTTGGTGTTGTACATTCCTGGTAAGGCCATACGTTACAATCTTGTGAATAGGACTTTCTGGAAGCTCTGTGATATTAAGGCAATGACCGGAAAGCACTCTTTGGACTATAATGGATGGCCTGATGTTTATGAATACATTGAGTCTCATGCTTCTGTTTGACAATATTTGTTGCTTTTGTGTGAAAACAGTGTTTTTTGACACGAGACCAGGAAAGTAAGTTTGCGAACATTTAACACAATAATGGGAGCTTGATGCTCTTACTTCCCTTTTTTTATTGTTATATAACTTTGTAATGTATCTTCTTGGAATCATGTTATTATAAAATTATGTTAATCACTAAATCGAGCTTGATCCTCTTTTTTATTCTGATTTGATTTGAACCAGTCTTTGCTTTTAAAATTCAAAAATAGCTCTACTTTCTTATTAATTTCATATCAAATCATATTAAGTCAGTGTGATTTGAGATTTTTGTGGATCCAAGAATCTTTTGTATTTCTTATGACCGTGGCAAAATCATTATGGAAGTAGTATGGTGATTTGGTGCTACTTCCCATGAAAATGTAAACTTGTTTGTATGAATGCTGGACGACGATAATTTTCATAGATTATACTGAGATCTGTTTAAAATTCAATTTGTTCAAAACAACTTAATGAAAAATTATAACAAATTATACAGATTGGTGACTTACCAAACGTTGAATTCAATAATAGACGCTTATTAGCATTCTAGTTTTCCTTCGTCTTTAGGACCTACACTAAAGAGAAATTTCAATAATAATTACTCAAACTCATTATATAATTATACATACATAAAATTCTAATTAAGTTATATTAAAATTTACCCGCTAAATCTGATATAATGAATTGACTTTCAAATTTTAAAGTATCAACGAAGAATATCAATTAAGATTTGATAAACCCAATGTAGATTCGAATTAAATTTCAATCAAAATCTATCCATTTATAGCCTACTCTTATTCGAGAATTAAAGATTGAAGTTATGCATCGTTAGGTTTTAATTATGTATCAATTTACGCACATTTCTGTTGATTCTCTCTTCGATCTAATCAAAAATAAATCATTCACACTAGAATTATGGAGTTCAAGAATAATAAATCTTGATGCCTGACCTAAGAAAATTGACAAATTTCAAACTCTTGGCATTTGGATTTTTTACAACTTCTATCTAATATTTCATTTAGTACGATGGAAAAATGAAAAAATTAAAGGGATAGATAAAATATTATATTTGGTAAGGATAAAAAAACGGATAGATTTTCTTTCCTTCCAACTTACCAAAATCAATCCCTCCAAAATTAAGAAAAAAATAATTAAAAAGTTAATTATGTGTATATATATATATATATATATTAATTATATATTATGTATATATTAATTTTATATATAGATATAATGGTAAAATATATATTTATATATTTTTTAAAAAAAATAAAAAATAAAAAAAATACTTTTCTATCTTACAAACACAAAAAAATAAATTATTTCTATTTTGCTTCCCTCTTACCAAATATAAAGAAGAGAACAAATGATAAAAAATATATCACTCTTTCCTTTCTATCTTTTTATTTTTTTCATCCTCCGAAAACCACCTGCCAAATCCCTTTCTAGGGCAACTCCAACATGTTTGGTAAAAGCTATTTTTAGCTATTTCGAAAAGTCAATCTCAAAAATTTTGTTCCAATCGGTTCTCTATTTCACTCTCTATTTTACCTCTCGTATTTTCACTTGCTACTTCTAGTGAGTGAGTTCACTCACTATGTTTCCTTTGCGCCAAATTTTGTGATTGGTTTTCTATTACTGTGGCTTCAACGTCTTCATCAGAGCTTGCCTTCACCCAGGTATGATCTCTCTCTTTACCCAAAACTAAAACCCCCTCTCCTTCCCCGTGCCGAGAACTATATTAGGTATCAATCAGAGGTGAGACCTTGAGAGCTTCGAAATTAGAGACCCTCAAAAGCTTCAATAGGAGAGACAAACGCGAACGGAAAGGTGAAGAAGCCAAAGTCTTCGAAGTTGAAGGGGCTAGATACTTCCACCCATAGGTAGAACTAGTATGCTCCAATGGAGGGTAGAGGCGCAAGAACCCAAATGAGTGAATGAGATAGGATTTTAAAATTAACAATAATATATCATGTAATTTCTTTACGGTTGCTAGGATACAATGACCAAAAAAACAAAAGTTACTGGATTTTAAGATTAATAATAATATTGTATGTAATTTATAATTTATATAAATTAATTATTAATAAAAGTCAAAGCCAGAGTTTTTTAAACAAAAGTCTTCGGACTCTAACTCCAACTCTAACTCCCACTCCGATTGGATTTTACAATTTTTCTCTGACTCCAAATTAAAAAAACTTTGACTATTGAAAATTAGTTAGAGTAATTAACTAAAATAGAAAGCATGCTTGAAGTGAACTTGTAAAATTGATTCTTTAAAATAAGAAATATAATATTTAAATATACTAATTATTGTCTGTGCCTAAATGCACATAGTAATAAAAAATAAAAAATATATTTGTATTTATATTCAAAATCAAATCACAAATATAAAAGAGAGATAAATAAATTTAAACATTGGTTGTAGTAGGGGGTGAGAGGTGGTGGGTGACAATAGTAGTAGTAGGAGACGGTGATAGTTATGATGGGTGGCAACGACCGTGGTGGTGGTGGTGGCGGTGGCGACAATGGTGGTGGTTGTGGCGACGATGGTGATGACGGCGGTGGTGTTGGTGGTGGTGGTGGCAGCGGTGGTAGTAAAGGTAGTGGTGGTGGTAGAAGTAGCAGTGAAGCGGTTTCAAACACTATTTTTTTTAAAAATAATGTTAGATAAATTTAAAAATTAGAGTCAATAATTTCAACCATTGAATAAATAGTGGGTCCCAAAAAATGTTGGGACTCACAATAAAATTAATGGTTATAATTATTAAGTCTAGTTTTTAAGTATATTTTTTAAATTTATGTAACATTGCTATTTTTTTAAAATACTTATGAGAAATAATTCTCGAAAATACTTTTAAAAAATTACTTCAAACACACTCTGTGAGCCCTATTTTTTCTATTAAATTTAAGGTGTCAATATTAAATGTTAGATTAACTTTAAATAAAATTTAAAACGATTTGAACCGTAAAAAATAAAAATTATTTTTTTTATTTTTAAAATTTGAATCGTAAACTATATAATTATATAAATTTTGATTAACTAAAATAATACCCGGTTGAAGTTGCTCTAAATAGTGTTTTTTTCGTCCGAATTGGTCGATTGACATCTGGTTTACAACTGCTCTCTCTCTCTCTCCTCCACTACCAACCTGCCAAACTCCTAAATAGTGTCTTTTTCGTCTGAATTGTTCAATTGCGATGATAGCCCGAGAGCCATGGAGGAAGTTGGTTTTGGATACACATTTGAATCAACTGAGTGATTTTTCAAGTAGAAGCTACAAGATTTCAGATAAGTGATAAAGAAAGATATTCGGCGAGTTTGAGATTTCGCACTTTTCTATCAAAATTGGAAATGCTTTAGTACTACTAAGCATTTGAGATCATGTCAACAATAGATTTTTTTATGTATACTTTGCTCTTCATTCTGTTAATGTTCGATCTTCAGTGAGGTTTGTGCGGTAAAAGCTATCGGAGGTATGTGGGATTTTTGGCCAATGTTCAGCTTGCAAATGAGAAGTTCGATGGCAAGGTGTTTGTTGAAATGGGTCTTCGACAAGATCAATGGAAACAAGGGACACGGAAAGGCTTGTTGGATTAATACGCGACATTGAATCTTCAACTACATTGGAACAATTCTTTTCTCATGTTTTTAACTCCGGAGTTCAGAGCTAAGCAACCTCGAGTGTGCAAGCAATTTCAATGGAAACGGTCAAAACTTCATGATTTTGCCCCACCAAGTTCCAGTCTTCAGAGGGTGCAACCAGGAAGCTCACACCAGTGACCAGCATAATTTTTGTAAGTTGAGCAATCCCGATATCATCAACACAGCTGTCACCTTCTAATTTTTCTTCTTTTGTCTTCTTTCTTTATTTTATTCTTTCTTCATCATTTTTGTCTAGTATAGCCAAAACAAAACTTGTCATGCAATTTATAATTTTCTTCCCCTTTTTTTTCATTAATTTTAGATATGCCACCAGGTGTAGTATTAATTATGTTTTCCTCCACAAAACTTTGCATTGTTTTTACATACTTAAATTCAATACTTCTATTAGAAAATTCGGGATCTCACAACGTTCTTATTATATCCCTAAACATACGTCTTCTTGTTTATATCTTTATGACTAATTATGTAAAATCCAGCTTGCAATATTTTAGGGACGGACAGAACAACTGTGTTATAGTTTTGTAGCAGGACTAACTCTCAGAAAGCCAAAGCTCAGAATTAGTCAATGGCACATGCTTTCTTCATCCCAGTCTTAGAAAGAACAATATCAAAGATGAATAGAAACGGTCAAGTTGGAGTTGGAAAAAACATCAAGTTGAATAGTTCTTATTTCTTTCCTCGTATATATTTTTAATTGAAACTTCATATGGTTGAACGAGTCATCAACCTCTGAATGGAACATATCGTTATTAACTTTTTCAATGCCCAGTTTCCACAAGCACTCAAATATTTGACCACCATTGAAGAGCATTTGAAACACACGAAGTTTTGAGTGTTTTATGGCCATACAACAACCCTTTCTCGATCCTGCAATAGGTTGATCTATCGATAAATCATAAACCACTAGGCACATAATCAAATCTGATCACAATATGCTATCTGAAGAATCAAGTCTGCCAGTAGGAGTCACTAAAGCCTCCATGCCTGAGTGTACATCATCTGCTGACAAAGTTGCTGCCAACGATGACCTTTTGATCGAAATCCTTATACATCTACCCGAAAGATCACTCTTTCGATTCAAATCTGTCTCCAAACATTGGCTTTCCCTCGTNCAAATATTGAAATTTAATGTTGGTCTAATAATTCTATTGAAACTAGATTATTATGTCAGTAAATTAAGTCAAATTTTTAGGTCTAAATAGTATTACTCTTAAATTTTTTACACTAAGAATAATGTTATTTAGACATAAAAATCTGACCTAATTTACTGATATAAAATATAATTTTAATAAAATTATTGCATCAACACTAAATCTCAATATTTGATATTGTTCATAATCAATCCAAATATTATATTAAATTAGCTCAACAAATTAGATTTCACTATCATTCTACTTAAAATTACAAATAGTAAACAAAATTATCAAAAATAAGCATAACACGCTATACAAATTTGTAGTAATTTTACAACACACCCAAATATTTCCAGGCTTCTTGCGTAAATTCCAGCCCAACCCTTTGAAGATCTTTTCTATAACACCAACCCATCATGTAATCCTTCAAAAAGTACGCACATTCCCGTTTCAAAAGAGATCTACTGTTCGGGCTCAAGCTCGCAAACTCGCCCGGATTAACGCTACTAATTGCTGCTATCGTCAATGGGATGGCAGGGAGATGGAGATACCTAGATGGATTGGTGGGTGTCGCTGGCGACGTCGATGTTGATGGGTCGCGGTTGCTATCAGGCATTGCTGGGTGGCGGTGGGTCGCGTCTCCGTCGGGCAGAAATAAAAGAGAGGGGAGAGAGAAGAGGGAGGGATGAAAGCAGAGAGAGGAAGGAGAGAAATGGGTGGGGTAACAGAGAAAAAAAGGGGGGGAAGACAGAGAGGCGCTTGAGTCAGGGCGACATAGAGTTACGACGCTAGAGAGGTCCGGAGGACAGTGAGAGATTGCGTGACTCAGGGTACTCAGAAATGAAAATTTGGGAGAAGAGAGATGGGGGAGATAGGGTCGGGTATGAGAGCTGGGGAGAGAGGGAGGACAGACAGTGAGAGAGATTGTGAAAGATTGTGAAATTCAACCCCAAGAAAAGAATAAATACAACCAAACTACCAAATCGGAGCGTCTTTTCGTCGGAATTGGCCGATTGAGATGATAGCCCGAGGGCCATGGAGGAAGTTGTGTTTGGAGAGATGAGAGAGAGAGAGAGAGAGCCAGCGATTGAATACACATTTGAGTGATTTTTCGAGTAGAAGCAACAAGATTTCAGATTAGTGATAAAGAGNTATTAAGACCTAAAAATTTGACCTAATTTATTGTAATTTTTGGATTGATTGTAAGCCCATAAAACATTAGAATTTGGTGATCCAATGATTTCTATTAAACCACATTATTATGTCAGTAAATTAGGTCAGATTTTTAGATCCAAATAATATTACTCATTGATATTTAGGAGCAATGTTATTGAGACATAATTTTGGAACATAGTAATTGTAGTCATTAGATTGTCAATAGGTTCTAACATTAAATTATTACTGAGTCTCAACACTATCAATCTAATGATGATAATGCATTAAGTCCACAAATTATGTCTCGATAGCATTAGTGGATATTTATAGTTTTAACCTAATATTATTTCAAGTTGTTATGTGTTCTCCTAAAATTTATGGTGGAAAAAGTAGGGTTAATCTCAAATTGCACTCTGAAAGATCGTTTAAATTTTAATTTGTATTCTCAAAAATAAAAAATCTCAATTTACACCCACAAAGATAAAAATTTGTATAAATGCGCACCTCAAGTTAATAACTCTTAGTTTGTCGTCTAAAACTAAATAAATAAATTACACCTAGACCCCTTCATACTTATCACTTAATTACCTAAATTCTTCAAATTTGAAATATTACGCCTACATTTCTTAGGAATCCAAATATGATTAAAAATGTTCTCTCAATTGGGCATTCAAATAATTCTATTCAAGTGATGTATTACATTGGATATAAAGAACATTATATAAATACATGCATTATATTGGGTATTCAAATGATAAATTTGATTTAAAATTTTAGAGTATAACAAACCCACAAAATAAATAATAGTTATGAAAGTATAATTTTTTATTAGGATATATTAACAGATATAAACAATAAAAGGTTATGTGTTACATGTGCACAAACATCAGGAGGTGTAAGAGTAATATTTTAAATGTGAGAGGTCCAAATAATTAAGTGACAAATATGACCATATCTAGGTATAATTTATCCATTTAGTTTTAGACAGCAAACTGACGTTGTTAGTTTCAGGTGCGCATTGATACAAATTTTTATTTTTTAGGGTGCAAATTAAAATTTTTTATCTTTGAAGGTAATAATTAAAATTCAAACAATTTTTTAGGGTGCAATTTANTGTTAAGACATAAAAATTTGACCTAATTTATTGTAATTTTTGAATTGATTGTAAGCCCATAAAACATTAGAATTTGGTGATCCAATGATTTCTATTAAACCACATTATTATGTCAATAAATTAGGTCAAATTTTTAGATCCAAATAATATTACTCATTGATATTTAGGAGCAATGTTATTGAGACATAATTTGGAGACATAGTAATTGTAGTCATTAGATTGTCAATAGGTTCCAACATTAAATTATTACTGGGTCTCAACACTATCAATCTAATGATGATAATGCATTAAGTCCACAAATTATGTCTCAATAGTATTAGTGGATATTTATAGTTTTAACCTAATATTATTTCAAGTTGTTATGTGTTCTCCTAAAATTTATGGTGGAAAAAGTAGGGTTAATCTCAAATTGCACTCTGAAAGATCGTTTAAATTTTAATTTGTATTCTCAAAAATAAAAAATCTCAATTTACANATTGCACTCTGAAAGATCGTTTAAATTTTAATTTGTATTCTCAAAAATAAAAAATTTCAATTTACAACCACAAAGATAGAAATTTGTATAAATGCGCACCTCAAGTTAATAGCTCTTAGTTTGTCGTCTGAAACTAAATAAATAAATTATACCTAGACCCCTTCATACTTATCACTTACTAACCTAAACTCTTCAAATTTGAAATATTACGCCTACATTTCTTAGGAATCCAAATATGATTAAAAATGTTCTCCCAATTGGGCATTCAAATAATTCTATTCAAGTGATGTATTACATTGGATATAAAGAACATTATATAAATATATGCATTATATTGAGTATTTAAATGATAAATTTGATTTTAAATTTTAGAGTATAACGAACCCACAAAATAAATAATAGTTATGAAAGTATAATTTTGTATTAGGATATATTAACAGATATCAACAATAAAGGGTTATGTGTTACATGTGCACAAACGTCAGGAGATGTAAGAGTAATATTTTAAATATGAGATGTCCAAATAATTAAGTGACAAATATGACGACATCTAGGTATAATTTATCCATTTAGTTTTAGACAGCAAATTGACGTTGTTAGTTTCAGGTGCGCATTGATACAAATTTTTATTTTTTAGGGTGTAAATTAAGAATTTTTATCTTTGAAGGTAATAATTAAAATTCAAACAATTTTTTAGGGTGCAATTTATAATTAGCCCGAAAAAGTAATCGGATGGACCGGGTCAGCTTCTTATAATGTGGGTAAGATGTCGGGCTTGGGCTGGGAAAGTATCTAGATCTCTTGGCCCAGGCCGAACCAATGGTCTGCTTTTCAGAATATTAAATATGACATTTGGATCCGCCGTGGTCCATCAAATATTGAAATTTAATGTTGGTCTAATAATTCTATTGAAACTAGATTATTATGTCAGTAAATTAAGTCAAATTTTTAGGTCTAAATAGTATTACTCTTAAATTTTTTACACTAAGAATAATGTTATTTAGACATAAAAATCTGACCTAATTTACTGATATAAAATATAATTTTAATAAAATTATTGCATCAACACTAAATCTCAATATTTGATATTGTTCATAATCAATCCAAATATTATATTAAATTAGCTCAACAAATTAGATTTCACTATCATTCTACTTAAAATTACAAATAGTAAACAAAATTATCAAAAATAAGCATAACACGCTATACAAATTTGTAGTAATTTTACAACACACCCAAATATTTCCAGGCTTCTTGCGTAAATTCCAGCCCAACCCTTTGAAGATCTTTTCTATAACACCAACCCATCATGTAATCCTTCAAAAAGTACGCACATTCCCGTTTCAAAAGAGATCTACTGTTCGGGCTCAAGCTCGCAAACTCGCCCGGATTAACGCTACTAATTGCTGCTATCGTCAATGGGATGGCAGAGAGATGGAGATACCTAGATGGATTGGTGGGTGTCGCTGGCGACGTCGATGTTGATGGGTCGCGGTTGCTATCAGGCATTGCTGGGTGGCGGTGGGTCGCGTCTCCGTCGGGCAGAAATAAAAGAGAGGGGAGAGAGAAGAGGGAGGGATGAAAGCAGAGAGAGGAAGGAGAGAAATGGGTGGGGTAACAGAGAAAAAAAGGGGGGGAAGACAGAGAGGCGCTTGAGTCAGGGCGACATAGAGTTACGATGCTAGAGAGGTCCGGAGGACAGTGAGAGAGATTGCGTGACTCAGGGTACTCAGAAATGAAAATTTGGGAGAAGAGAGATGGGGGAGATAGGGTCGGGTATGAGAGCTGGGGAGATAGGGAGGACAGACAGTGAGAGAGATTGTGAAAGATTGTGAAATTCAACCCCAAGAAAAGAATAAATACAACCAAACTACCAAATCGGAGCGTCTNATAGGGAGGACAGATAGTGAGAGAGATTGTGAAAGATTGTGAAATTCAACCCCAAGAAAAGAATAAATACAACCAAACTACCAAATCGGAGTGTCTTTTCGTCGGAATTGGCCAATTGAGATGATAGCCCGAGGGCCATGGAGGAAGTTGGGTTTGGAGAGATGAGAGAGAGAGAGAGAGCCAGCGATTGAATACACATTTGAGTGATTTTTCGAGTAGAAGCAACAAGATTTCAGATTAGTGATAATGAGAAGGGTTAATCTTATTTTGCACCTTGAAAGATTGTTCGAATTTTAATTTGTACTCTCAAAGATTAAAAATTTTAATTTATACCTTTAAAGATAGAAATTTATATCAATGTGCACCCCAAAGATTAAAAATCTCAATTTACACCATCAAAGATAGAAATTTATATCAATGTGCACCCCAAAGATAAAAAATCTCAATTTACACCCTCAAAGATATAAATTTGTATCAATGTGCACCTAAAATTAAATTGATAAATTATACCTAGATCCTCTTATACTTGTCACTTAATCATTTAGATCTCTTCACATTTAGAATATTACTCCTATATCTTATGACATTTGTACACGTATAACACGTAACTCATTTTCATTGATATCTATTAATATAACCGTTAAAAAATATAATTTTATCCTAATAAAAAATTATAATTTCACATTACCTTTTATTTTATGGGTTCAATATATTCTAAAGTTCAAAATCTAGTTTACTATTTGAATGTCTAATAAAATGTAAATATTTATATAATGTTTTTCATATTACCTTTTATATAAATATCTACATTTTATTAGACATTCAAATGGTAAGCTTGATTTTTAACTTTAGAATATATCGAATCCACAAAATAAAAGGTAATATGAAATTATAATTTTTTATTAGGATAAAATTATATTTTTTAACGATTATATTAACAGATATCAACAAAAAATAGTTATGTGTTACACATGCACAAACGTTATGAGATGTAAGGAGAATATTCTAAATGTAAAGGAGTTCAAATGATTAAGTGACAAACATGAGGGGATCTATGTATAATTTATTAATTTAATTTTAGGTGCACATTGATACAAATTTCTATCTTTGATGATGCAAATTGAGATTTTTTATTTTTGGGGATGCACATTGATACAAATTTTTATTTTTGAGGGTATAAATTGAAATTTTTGATCTTTAGGGTGCAAATTAAAATTTAAACAATATTTTAGGATACAAAATGAGATTAACCCTAAAGAGAAATAAGTGTTCATCGCGGAGGATGGAATAGTGTATGGGGAATGAAATTCCGCGTGAAAAACTGTGAGCTGACAATTTGCCCAGATATTCGGCTTCGTTTGAACTTGATCTCAAAGATTTCGCACTTTTCTATCAAAATTGGAAATGCAGTAGTACTATTAAGCGTTTGAGATTATGGGAAAAATAGATTTTTTTTTGGTATACTTTTCTCTTCATCCTGTTATTGTTCAATCTTCAGTGAGGATTGTGCGTTAAAAGCTATTGGAGGTATGTGGGATTTTTGGCCAATGTTCAGCTTGCAAATGAAGCTCTCTCGGAAACTTGAGAAGTTCGACGGTAAGGTGTTCGTTGAAATGGGTTTTCTACAAGATCAATGGAAACAAGGGACACGGAAAGGCTGGTTGGCTTATTACGCGACATTGAANTATAAATTAAAATTTGAACAATCTTTTAGGGTACAAAATGAGATTAACCCTAAAGAGAAATAAGTGTTCATCGCGGAGGATGGAATAGTGTATGGGGAATGAAATTCCGCGTGAAAAACTGTGAGCTGACAATTTGCCCAGATATTCGGCTTCGTTTGAACTTGATCTCAAAGATTTCGCACTTTTCTATCAAAATTGGAAATGCAGTAGTACTATTAAGCGTTTGAGATTATGGGAAAAATAGATTTTTTTTTGGTATACTTTTCTCTTCATCCTGTTATTGTTCAATCTTCAGTGAGGATTGTGCGTTAAAAGCTATTGGAGGTATGTGGGATTTTTGGCCAATGTTCAGCTTGCAAATGAAGCTCTCTCGGAAACTTGAGAAGTTCGACGGTAAGGTGTTCGTTGAAATGGGTTTTCTACAAGATCAATGGAAACAAGGGACACGGAAAGGCTGGTTGGCTTATTACGCGACATTGAATCTTCAACTACATTGGAACAATTCTTTTCTCATGTTTTTAACTCCGGAGTCCAGAGCTAAGCAACCTCGAGTGTGCAAGCAATTTCAATGAAAACGGTCGAAACTTCATGATTTTGCCTCCCAAGTTTCCAATCTTCAGAGGATGCAACAGGAAGCTCACACCAGTGACCAGCATAATTTTTGTAAGTTGAGCATTATCTTCTTATATCTTTATGACTAATTATGTAAAATCCAGCTTGCAATATTTTGGGGACGGAGAGAACAACTGTGTTATTGTTTGTACAGGTTAAAGATGAATAGAAACGGTCAAGTTGGATTTGGAAAAGACATTGAGTTGGGTAGTTCTTATTTCTTTCCTCTTATATATTTTTAATTGAAACTTCATATGGTTGAACAAATCATCAACCTCTGAGTGGACCATATTGTAATTGACTTTTGCAATGCCCAGTTCCCATAAGCACCCAAATATTTAACACCCATTGCAGAGCCTTTCAAACACAAAAACCCTCTCTCGATCCTGCAAGAGGTTGATCCGCCGATAATTCATAACCAATCAGCACATAATCAGATCTGATCACAATATCCTACCAGAAGAAAGAATTCTGTCAGCAAGAACTGAAGCCTCCATGCCTGAATGTACGTCATCTCCTGATAAAGTTGCTGCCAACGATGACCTTTTGATCGAAATCCTTATAAATCTACCCGTAAGATCACTCTTTCGATTCAAATCTGTCTCCAAACATTGGCTTTCCCTCGTAACCAGCCCCCACTTCTCTCGACTCAGATACCCTTTCCCAAGCACACCCTCTGGCCTATTCTTGCATCAATACTCGAATGGAAGTCACCTTCATCCCTGAACTTTATTCGATCTCTCTTAACGACGACAGAAATCCAACTGATGATGCTTCCTTCTCAACTCTCACATCCTCTCCAGGCCTATTAGGCATAAATATCTTTCATTCTTGCAAGGGATTACTATGTTGTGCTACCTATAATGAAAACAAGCTTGATAATGACTACCATGTCTATAATCCTACTACAAAGCAATTCATTACTCTACCTCAGCCTGTTGAGGGAGTTGAAGGAGATGTTTATGGTTTGTGTTTAGCTTTTGATCCATCAAAGTCAGCTCACTACAAAGTTGTTTGTGTTTGGACCACTCCTTTGTCTGACTATTTCCAGATTGAAATCTACTCATCTGAGACAGGCCAATGGAGGATTTCTGGTGAACCTTTTTACACAGAGGATACACTATTTGGCTATGGGGTCTATTGGAATGGTTCTATTAACTGGATCAACATATGGGAAGATTCACTGTATTTCAATGTTGATGAAGAGCGCCTTGGAAAAATTCCAATGCGTAAGATTCGCGGCAATCATTATTTTGACACTCCATGGAGGTATTTTGGGGAGTCTCAAGACCATTTGCATCTTATTGAAGTTTGTGACCCCTGCAACACTCACTTCAGTGTTTATGGGATGAAGAAAGACTACTCTGAGTGGTTTTTGAATTACTCTGTTGATCTTGATGATCTTCTAACAACATTTCCTGAGATGACACGATGTAACCCAAATTCAGTGTCCTTTGATCGTTATGATTTCTCTATACTCTCTCTACTTCGGGGAGAAAAAGATGAGGAGTCATATTTGGTATTGTACATTCCTGGTAAGGCCATACGTTACAATCTTGTGAATGGGACTTTCTGGAAACTCTGTGATATTGAGACAATGACCGGAAAGCAGTCTTTGCACCATCATGGATGGCCTGATGTTTATGAATACATTGAGTCTCTTGCTTCTGTTTGACAATATTTGTTGCCTTTGTGTCAAAACAGTTCCTTTTTTGACGCCAGATCATGACAGTAAGCCTGGGCACATTCTATCCAGTAATGGAAGTTGATGCTCTTGGTTCCCTTTATTTATTGTTATGGTGTCTTCTTGAAATCATGTGATTGTAAAATGATGGATAAAAAGTTGTATTTGTTTCAAGTTGGAAAGATACTGATGATCTCAACTTGATAATGATACTTAGTTTATGTACCAAAAAAAAATNTTGCTTCTGTTTGACAATATTTGTTGCTTTTGTGTCAAAACAGTTCCTTTTTTGACGCCAGATGATGACAGTAAGCCTGGGCACATTCTATCCAGTAATGGAAGTTGATGCTCTTGGTTCCCTTTATTTATTGTTATAGTGTCTTCTTGAAATCATGTGATTGTAAAATGATGGATAAAAAGTTGTATTTGTTTCAAGTTGGATAGATACTGATGATCTCAACTTGATAATGATACTTAGTTTATGTACCAAAAAAAAATTAAAATTTGATACTTAGTTTTAACCTAATATTATTTCAAGTTATTAGTTGTGTTCTCCTATAAAACTAATTGGGCGGGCCGGGTCAGATCTGCTTCTTATAATGTGGGTAATATGTCGGGCTAAACCCATCATCTGTGAGGATCAATAGTTGGCCTAATGGCCATCGCAACATGCAGTTAAACCGTTAAGGTTACGGATTCGAATTTCACCGTTGTCTCCTTCGTAAAAATTCAAAAAAAAGAAAACTATCCCCGCTTTTTGGAATATTTAATTATTTGTACTTAAAAATACAAATAATAAACAAAATTATCAAAAATAATACATTATACAAATTTGTAGTAATTTTACAACACCCCCAAATATTTACGGGCTTCTGGCGTAAATTCCATCCTTACCCTCTCTCAACATCCATTCTATAACACCGACCCATCATGTAATCCTTCACATAATCAACATATTTTTGTTTAAAAAAGAGATCTACTGTTGCTAACTTGCTATGGTTAGGCCTTTTTTAATATATATTATCAAACAATAATAATAAAATAGATCATCAAACGAGGTTTAAAAAAAAGTATAGTTTCCTAATTAGGGATGCTCTATGGTTGCCACTTCCAAAGAAAAAGAAATAACATTGGGGTTCATGTGAATGAAACTTTATGAAAAAGATTTATTCGTAGGGGTTAGTCCAGAGTTTGAACAAAGGATGAGGAAAAAATTTGTACATTTTGAGTTTAATTATATCTAGTTCCATAAAATATGAGTATACTAGTCATAATCCGTGCGTGCAGAAAGGATAGAATATAAAATTCGAGTCCTAAAAAATCGATTTCACTATATTCAATATTTATATTTACCCATTATTTTCTTAAAAATATTAACAAAACTTTTTTGAAGGACGTAATTCGATAAAATTTTCTCAATATATTATCGTGTATGAATAATATATGAAATAAAAATTATGTTAAATTATAAATTAATCAAATATTAAATGATTGAATATGTGATAAAAATGAGTGATGTAATGGTTTTGAAGGAAAAAGTATATAGAAGATAAAATTCAACTTCATATGTATTTTATTATATAAATATTATAGATATAAGATCAAAAAAGCATAATTAAAATTATTCAGTTAAAGAGAAGAATTGATAAAAGAAAAAAGAAGATCATGGATTAAAATTTTATTTTCAAACAATCAAAATATTTTCGTTTTCAAGGACACATAAATAAATCAGTGATGAATTGAAATTCGAATACTTTGAGATGTTTCAAAATGTTTTAAGGTGTTTTAAGATATTTTAATATATTTTGACCAATGTTTTAAAAAATAAATTCTCAAATTTTGTATTCATTTTCATTTTGTTTTCGAAATAAGCCAAAATATTTTTATTTTGGTTAATAATACTTTTGGTCCCTAAAGTATATATTTTTTGTCAGTTTAGTCCTTAATGTATTAATTTTACTTATTTGGTCTTTAACATATTTAATTCGTGTCATTTTAGTTCCTACATAGACGAACTATTAAATTTTTTGACGAAAGTAGTCAGATGTCCTTTTTTTAGAATGTATCACATACCCAATATGTGGTCATTATGTCAAAAATTTAACAGTTTGTCTATATAAAAATCAAAATAACACGAATTAAGAACTAAAATGATAAAAAAATATATATTTTAAGAACCAAAAATACTATTAACTTTTTATTTTATTTTTTAGGTATTAAAATAATACACCAAAATAAAAATTGGAAAAACTTCATCCACACCCTCTGTAGTTAATCATATCTTCAGAGACACCCCCTATAGATTCTAAAACTTGACTGCCACCCCCTCTTGTTTGTATTATCTCCTCACTTACACCCCCTATACTTAACAGTCCATTTCTATACTACAAAAAGTGGATGACATGACTGAAATTTTTTATAAAATTCCAAAATTACCCTTTTATGTATAAATAGACTATGCCATCATTTACACAACTTATTTATAGTATTGGAAACCCAATTTGATCAGTAGATAGACTGAGTGGAAAAGTCCAAAAGTGTTGTAGAAGTTCAACATTACAGTTATTAAATTTATCAAAATATTGAACTTATGATTATTCTGTAGGATTAATGTTGTAATTTGTTAGACTGTTTTAATTTACTGTACATCAACTTGAAGTCATTTATAATATATTGATCATCAAAATATAATTAGCATTGTATCACTTTACACCTGAGCTTTACAAAAATTATATCCCTGGGATCATAGTCAAACTACACAAAAAATTACACAAAAAGAGCCCAGTCAACAGTGAAATCATTTTACACTTGAGCTTTAACAAAATTATATCCCTGGGATCATAATCAAACTATACAAAAATTACAGAAAAATGCCCGGTCAATAGTCAAAATACACAATCGAGTCAGCAGCTTATACTTCCCCACAGCCTTGGACAAGCCCAGTTTGTTCCCTTCCAGTGGTTGCCTACAACTCAAGGAACATTACTTAGTACTTAATTACAATATACTAGAAATTACAATAAATTAGAAATTATAATCATAATCACCATAATGTTATAGACTAAAAATTATACCTGCTCATCACAATTCTAAGTTATGGTGGTCCCTTGAGATGTTGATTGTTGAGCCACTTCACCATCAACTTGTCCTTTAACCTTTGAACCCTTGACGGGTGCTCGTTGACATGACCTTCTATTATGCCCAAACTCTTTGCATATGATGCATTTCACACTTAGACACCTTCTAGCAGCACTAGTCCCACTTGCAGGTTCATTTGCCTCCCTATGCCTATTTATTTTGGGTCTACCTGGTAATCTCCTAAGAGGGGGAGGGACTAAAGGATCACCAATAGTTGGTGGCCATTTCCTTTGGTCTTGAAGCGGGTGAATCATTAGTTCATGAGCCTTAAGAAAAGCATATGTCTTGAAGAAGTCATGACAGTATTTTTCAATATTCAACCTTTTGTGAGCAATTGCCTGTGCTGCATGCTTACACTGTATACCTGATATACTCCAAGCCATGCAATCACATGTTCTTTGATCAAGTCTTACTACATATCTCACTCCAGTATCCATAATCTCATAGTTAAACCCACCAGCATGCAAGACAGAACATTTCCTTGATTCTCCAATGATTTTGTTAAGTTTTTTCCTTATGTTCTCTGTGACCAACCCTTCCCAAGTGCTGCCCCTATCATGTCTCTGTTGAATCCTAATCATGAACTTAGTTCTTATCCCGTCTAAAAGTGTAAGTATTGATTTCAACCTTAGTGATCCTACCCAACTATTGAAAGATTCTGTCATGTTATTAGTCACATGGTCACTCTTAATCCGACATTCAAAGGCATGCCTTGCCCATGAGCTTATAGGCAGCTTAAGCAACCACTGGTATGCTTCTGGAGACTTAGACTTGAGTTGCAACATTGTTTCATTAAAATCTTCTTGGTTATAGGCTTTAGCAGCCTTCCAAAATAGTCTTCTAAGTAATACACCAGGAAATTTCTTCTTAAAATTTGCAAGCAAATGCACACAACATGTACGGTGATTTGCCTGTGGGAATATTCGCATTATGACATTATCCAGTCCCTGTACCACATTTAAACAGAAGATCATAATCACAGTTACAATATCCCAATTACAGAAGCACTGTCACAGTATTTCAGTTACAGTTTGCTCACAACCATAGTTATAACATCTTTAAAAATCACAATAACACAGGAAAAAATTTCAGCATTTTAACAATCACAATAACACAAGAATTTCAGCATTTTAACAATCAGCAACTTAACATTCTAATTTCAGCATTTTAACAATCAAAATAACACAGGAAAAAAACCAACTTAATCGTCACAATAATACTACTTTGAAAATAACAAGTGTAGAGTTAAACAACTACATACTTTCTGCTGATCAGACATAAAACAGAGTGGATGTGTCACATGTCCAATGATTTCTGCCAAGTGGCCAAGAAAAAAAGTCCAACTGTCTGTTCTCTCACTCTCTACCACACCATATGCAATAGGAAATAACCCATTATTACCATCCATTGCAACAGCAGCCAATAGAATACCACCATATGACCCTTTTAGGTGGCACCCATCACGACCAATGAATGGTCTACAACCCTGTATGAAGCCAATTGTGAGAGCATGAAAAGCAATAAAAATTCTCTTGAAAGGTCTTCTACCATCACTGTCTGGAGCATCAGTTTCTATGGCAACAAGACTTCTTGGATTGCTTCGAAGGATTTCATTTCCATACATTCTTACCATCTCATATGCCTTTGCATGACTTCCCTCCACGTCTTCGAGTGCCTTCCTCTTAATCCTATAACACTGTTGTATTCTGGCTTCTATGTGGAATTTAGTGTTGATCGTTTCTTGTAGACCAAGCAATTTAATTTCGGGATTAGTTCTAATTTCAGTTGCTAATTGTTTAGCAAGCCATGTGGAGGTTGCCTCATCACTGAAGGTATCTCGNTCGCCATCGCAACATGCAGTTAAACCGTTAAGGTCACGTATTCGAATTTCACCGTTGTCTCCTCCGTAAAAATTCAAAAAAAAGAAAACTATCCCCGCTTTTTGGAATATTTAATTATTTGTACTTAAAAATACAAATAATAAACAAAATTATCAAAAATAATACATTATACAAATTTGTAGTAATTTTACAACACNCGAACACAAGTATGAGGACCTCTCAAAGTCTTAATCTTATATGTAACACCATCTAGAAGTGGGGATGCATGGATTCTCCAATTACAACCACCATTCCCACNTTGTACTTAAAAATACAAATAATAAACAAAATTATCAAAAATAATACATTATACAAATTTGTAGTAATTTTACAACACCCCCAAATATTTACGGGCTTCTGGCGTAAATTCCATCCTTACCCTCTCTCAACATCCATTCTATAACACCGACCCATCATGTAATCCTTCACATAATCAACATATTTTTGTTTAAAAAAGAGATCTACTGTTGCTAACTTGCTATGGTTAGGCCTTTTTTAATATATATTATCAAACAATAATAATAAAATAGATCATCAAACGAGGTTTAAAAAAAAGTATAGTTTCCTAATTAGGGATGCTCTATGGTTGCCACTTCCAAAGAAAAAGAAATAACATTGGGGTTCATGTGAATGAAACTTTATGAAAAAGATTTATTCGTAGGGGTTAGTCCAGAGTTTGAACAAAGGATGAGGAATAAATTTGTACATTTTGAGTTTAATTATATCTAGTTCCATAAAATATGAGTATACTAGTCATAATCCGTGCGTGCAGAAAGGATAGAATATAAAATTCGAGTCCTAAAAAATCGATTTCACTATATTCAATATTTATATTTACCCATTATTTTCTTAAAAATATTAACAAAACTTTTTTGAAGGACGTAATTCGATAAAATTTTCTCAATATATTATCGTGTATGAATAATATATGAAATAAAAATTATGTTAAATTATAAATTAATCAAATATTAAATGATTGAATATGTGATAAAAATGAGTGATGTAATGGTTTTGAAGGAAAAAGTATATAGAAGATAAAATTCAACTTCATATGTATTTTATTATATAAATATTATAGATATAAGATCAAAAAAGCATAATTAAAATTATTCAGTTAAAGAGAAGAATTGATAAAAGAAAAAAGAAGATCATGGATTAAAATTTTATTTTCAAACAATCAAAATATTTTCGTTTTCAAGGACACATAAATAAATCAGTGATGAATTGAAATTCGAATACTTTGAGATGTTTCAAAATGTTTTAAGGTGTTTTAAGATATTTTAATATATTTTGACCAATGTTTTAAAAAATAAATTCTCAAATTTTGTATTCATTTTCATTTTGTTTTCGAAATAAGCCAAAATATTTTTATTTTGGTTAATAATACTTTTGGTCCCTAAAGTATATATTTTTTGTCAGTTTAGTCCTTAATGTATTAATTTTACTTATTTGGTCTTTAACATATTTAATTCGTGTCATTTTAGTTCCTACATAGACGAACTATTAAATTTTTTGACGAAAGTAGTCAGATGTCCTTTTTTTAGAATGTATCACATACCCAATATGTGGTCATTATGTCAAAAATTTAACAGTTTGTCTATATAAAAATCAAAATAACACGAATTAAGAACTAAAATGATAAAAAAATATATATTTTAAGAACCAAAAATACTATTAACTTTTTATTTTATTTTTTAGGTATTAAAATAATACACCAAAATAAAAATTGGAAAAACTTCATCCACACCCTCTGTAGTTAATCATATCTTCAGAGACACCCCCTATAGATTCTAAAACTTGACTGCCACCCCCTCTTGTTTGTATTATCTCCTCACTTACACCCCCTATACTTAACAGTCCATTTCTATACTACAAAAAGTGGATGACATGACTGAAATTTTTTATAAAATTCCAAAATTACCCTTTTATGTATAAATAGACTATGCCATCATTTACACAACTTATTTATAGTATTGGAAACCCAATTTGATCAGTAGATAGACTGAGTGGAAAAGTCCAAAAGTGTTGTAGAAGTTCAACATTACAGTTATTAAATTTATCAAAATATTGAACTTATGATTATTCTGTAGGATTAATGTTGTAATTTGTTAGACTGTTTTAATTTACTGTACATCAACTTGAAGTCATTTATAATATATTGATCATCAAAATATAATTAGCATTGTATCACTTTACACCTGAGCTTTACAAAAATTATATCCCTGGGATCATAGTCAAACTACACAAAAAATTACACAAAAAGAGCCCAGTCAACAGTGAAATCATTTTACACTTGAGCTTTAACAAAATTATATCCCTGGGATCATAATCAAACTATACAAAAATTACAGAAAAATGCCCGGTCAATAGTCAAAATACACAATCGAGTCAGCAGCTTATACTTCCCCACAACCTTGGACAAGCCCAGTTTGTTCCCTTCCAGTGGTTGCCTACAACTCAAGGAACATTACTTAGTACTTAATTACAATATACTAGAAATTACAATAAATTAGAAATTATAATCATAATCACCATAATGTTATAGACTAAAAATTATACCTGCTCATCACAATTCTAAGTTATGGTGGTCCCTTGAGATGTTGATTGTTGAGCCACTTCACCATCAACTTGTCCTTTAACCTTTGAACCCTTGACGGGTGCTCGTTGACATGACCTTCTATTATGCCCAAACTCTTTGCATATGATGCATTTCACACTTAGACACCTTCTAGCAGCACTAGTCCCACTTGCAGGTTCATTTGCCTCCCTATGCCTATTTATTTTGGGTCTACCTGGTAATCTCCTAAGAGGGGGAGGGACTAAAGGATCACCAATAGTTGGTGGCCATTTCCTTTGGTCTTGAAGCGGGTGAATCATTAGTTCATGAGCCTTAAGAAAAGCATATGTCTTGAAGAAGTCATGACAGTATTTTTCAATATTCAACCTTTTGTGAGCAATTGCCTGTGCTGCATGCTTACACTGTATACCTGATATACTCCAAGCCATGCAATCACATGTTCTTTGATCAAGTCTTACTACATATCTCACTCCAGTATCCATAATCTCATAGTTAAACCCACCAGCATGCAAGACAGAACATTTCCTTGATTCTCCAATGATTTTGTTAAGTTTTTTCCTTATGTTCTCTGTGACCAACCCTTCCCAAGTGCTGCCCCTATCATGTCTCTGTTGAATCCTAATCATGAACTTAGTTCTTATCCCGTCTAAAAGTGTAAGTATTGATTTCAACCTTAGTGATCCTACCCAACTATTGAAAGATTCTGTCATGTTATTAGTCACATGGTCACTCTTAATCCGACATTCAAAGGCATGCCTTGCCCATGAGCTTATAGGCAGCTTAAGCAACCACTGGTATGCTTCTGGAGACTTAGACTTGAGTTGCAACATTGTTTCATTAAAATCTTCTTGGTTATAGGCTTTAGCAGCCTTCCAAAATAGTCTTCTAAGTAATACACCAGGAAATTTCTTCTTAAAATTTGCAAGCAAATGCACACAACATGTACGGTGATTTGCCTGTGGGAATATTCGCATTATGACATTATCCAGTCCCTGTACCACATTTAAACAGAAGATCATAATCACAGTTACAATATCCCAATTACAGAAGCACTGTCACAGTATTTCAGTTACAGTTTGCTCACAACCATAGTTATAACATCTTTAAAAATCACAATAACACAGGAAAAAATTTCAGCATTTTAACAATCACAATAACACAAGAATTTCAGCATTTTAACAATCAGCAACTTAACATTCTAATTTCAGCATTTTAACAATCAAAATAACACAGGAAAAAAACCAACTTAATCGTCACAATAATACTACTTTGAAAATAACAAGTGTAGAGTTAAACAACTACATACTTTCTGCTGATCAGACATAAAACAGAGTGGATGTGTCACATGTCCAATGATTTCTGCCAAGTGGCCAAGAAAAAAAGTCCAACTGTCTGTTCTCTCACTCTCTACCACACCATATGCAATAGGAAATAACCCATTATTACCATCCATTGCAACAGCAGCCAATAGAATACCACCATATGACCCTTTTAGGTGGCACCCATCAAGACCAATGAATGGTCTACAACCCTGTATGAAGCCAATTGTGAGAGCATGAAAAGCAATAAAAATTCTCTTGAAAGGTCTTCTACCATCACTGTCTGGAGCATCAGTTTCTATGGCAACAAGACTTCTTGGATTGCTTCGAAGGATTTCATTTCCATACATTCTTACCATCTCATATGCCTTTGCATGACTTCCCTCCACGTCTTCGAGTGCCTTCCTCTTAATCCTATAACACTGTTGTATTCTGGCTTCTATGTGGAATTTAGTGTTGATCGTTTCTTGTAGACCAAGCAATTTAATTTCGGGATTAGTTCTAATTTCAGTTGCTAATTGTTTAGCAAGCCATGTGGAGGTTGCCTCATCACTGAAGGTATCTCTAACACAAGTATGAGGACCTCTCAAAGTCTTAATCTTATATGCAACACCATCTAGAAGTGGGGATGCATGGATTCTCCAATTACAACCACCATTCCCACAATGACATGTCACCCTTGTCCTCTCATTTTTGTCTCTTATTAACTTAAATCCCTCCTGAACTGCATACTCTTTTAAAATGTCCCTAAAGTGTTTGACATCCATAAACAAATGGCCAACCTCTAACTTGATAATGCCATTACGTTGTATCTGAAATTCACTCCCATACCTATCCATATCAAATGCTTTGGCAGTTGATCTCTCTCATCTCTTGTCCACATNCGGTTGTTCTCTCTCATCTCTTGTCCACATTATCATCCGACTCTAAGCTAGAATGACTAAGATNCAGTTGATCTCTCTCATCTCTTGTCCACATTATCATCCGACTCTAAGCTAGAATGACTAAGATCATCATCCCCCGACTCATAATCCGATAACACATCATCACGATAGTCTAGATCTATCTCTTCCCTATACTCATAGTTGGAGATCACATNAAATCATGGATTAAAATTTTATTTTCAAACAATCAAAATATTTTCGTTTTCAAGGACGCATAAATAAATCAGCGATGAATTGAAATTCTAATACTTTGAGATGTTTCAAAATGTTTTAAGGTGTTTTAAGATATTTTAATATATTTTGACCAATGTTTTAAAAAATAAATTCTCAAATTTTGTATTCATTTTCATTTTGTTTTCGAAATAAGCCAAAACATTTTTATTTGGGTTAATAATACTTTTGGTCCCTAAAGTATACATTTTTTGTCAGTTTAGTCCTTAATGTATTAATTTTACTTATTTGGTCTTTAACATATTTAATTCGTGTCATTTTAGTCCCTACATAGACGAACTATTAAATTTTTTGACGAAAGTGGTCAGATGTCCTTTTTTCAGAATGTATCACATACCCAATATGTGATCATTATGTCAAAAATTTAACAGTTTGTCTATATAAAAATCAAAATAACACGAATTAAGAACTAAAATGATAAAAAAATACATATTTTAAGAACCAAAAATACTATTAACTTTTTATTTTATTTTTTAGGTATTAAAATAATACACCAAAATAAAAATTGGAAAAACTTCATCCACATCCTCTGTAGTTAATCATATCTTCAGAGACACCCCCTATAGATTCTAAAACTTGACTGCCACCCCCTCTTGTTTGTATTATCTCCTCACTTACACCCCCTATACTTAA
This sequence comes from Ilex paraguariensis, assembly GCA_963454935.2. Taxonomy (NCBI): domain Eukaryota; kingdom Viridiplantae; phylum Streptophyta; class Magnoliopsida; order Aquifoliales; family Aquifoliaceae; genus Ilex; species Ilex paraguariensis. Next base: position 453,711 of record CAUOFW020010279.1, on the reverse strand, counting down.
CAGTCCATTTCTATACTACAAAAAGTGGATGACATGACTGAAATTTTTTATAAAATTCCAAAATTACCCTTTTATGTATAAATAGACTATGCCATCATTTACACTACTTATTTATAGTATTGGAAACCCAATTTGATCAGTAGATAGAATGAGTGGAAAAGTCCAAAAGTGTTGTAGAAGTTCAACATTTCAGTTATTAAATTTATCAAAATATTGAACTTATGATTATTCTGTAGGATTAATATTGTAATTTGTTAGACTGTTTTAATTTACTGTACATCAACTTGAAGTCATTTATAATATATTGATCATCAAAATGTAATTAGCATTGTATCACTTTACACCTGAGCTTTACAAAAATTATATCCCTGGGATCATAGTCAAACTACACAAAAAGAGCCCAGTCAACAGTGAAATCATTTTACACTTGAGCTTTAACAAAATTATATCCCTGGGATCATAATCAAACTATACAAAAATTACAGAAAAATGCCCGGTCAATAGTCAAAATACACAATCGAGTCAGCAGCTTATACTTCCCCACAACCTTGGACAAGCCCAGTTTGTTCCCTTCCAGTGGTTGCCTACAACTCAAGGAACATTACTTAGTACTTAATTACAATATACTAGAAATTACAATAAATTAGAAATTATAATCATAATCACCATAATGTTATAGACTAAAAATTATACCTGCTCATCACAATTCTAAGTTATGGTGGTCCCTTGAGATGTTGATTGTTGAGCCACTTCACCATCAACTTGTCCTTTAACCTTTGAACCCTTGACGGGTGCTCGTTGACATGACCTTCTATTATGCCCAAACTCTTTGCATATGATGCATTTCACACTTAGACACCTTCTAGCAGCACTAGTCCCACTTGCAGGTTCATTTGCCTCCCTATGCCTATTTATTTTGGGTCTACCTGGTAATCTCCTAAGAGGGGGAGGGACTAAAGGATCACCAATAGTTGGTGGCCATTTCCTTTGGTCTTGAAGCGGGTGAATCATTAGTTCATGAGCCTTGAGAAAAGCATATGTCTTGAAGAAGTCATGACAGTATTTTTCAATATTCAACCTTTTGTGAGCAATTGCCTGTGCTGCATGCTTACACTGTATACCTGATATACTCCAAGCCATGCAATCACATGTTCTTTGATCAAGTCTTACTACATATCTCACTCCAGTATCCATAATCTCATAGTTAAACCCACCAGCATGCAAGACAGAACATTTCCTTGATTCTCCAATGATTTTGTTAAGTTTTTTCCTTATGTTCTCTGTGACCAACCCTTCCCAAGTGCTGCCCCTATCATGTCTCTGTTGAATCCTAATCATGAACTTAGTTCTTATCCCGTCTAAAAGTGTAAGTATTGATTTCAACCTTAGTGATCCTACCCAACTATTGAAAGATTCTGTCATGTTATTAGTCACATGGTCACTCTTAATCCGACATTCAAAGGCATGCCTTGCCCATGAGCTTATAGGCAGCTTAAGCAACCACTGGTATGCTTCTGGAGACTTAGACTTGAGTTGCAACATTGTTTCATTAAAATCTTCTTGGTTATAGGCTTTAGCAGCCTTCCAAAATAGTCTTCTAAGTAATACACCAGGAAATTTCTTCTTAAAATTTGCAAGCAAATGCACACAACATGTACGGTGATTTGCCTGTGGGAATATTCGCATTATGACATTATCCAGTCCCTGTACCACATTTAAACAGAAGATCATAATCACAGTTACAATATCCCAATTACAGAAGCACTGTCACAGTATTTCAGTTACAGTTTGCTCACAACCATAGTTATAACATCTTTAAAAATCACAATAACACAGGAAAAAATTTCAGCATTTTAACAATCACAATAACACAAGAATTTCAGCATTTTAACAATCAGCAACTTAACATTCTAATTTCAGCATTTTAACAATCAAAATAACACAGGAAAAAAACCAACTTAATCGTCACAATAATACTACTTTGAAAATAACAAGTGTAGAGTTAAACAACTACATACTTTCTGCTGATCAGACATAAAACAGAGTGGATGTGTCACATGTCCAATGATTTCTGCCAAGTGGCCAAGAAAAAAAGTCCAACTGTCTGTTCTCTCACTCTCTACCACACCATATGCAATAGGAAATAACCCATTATTACCATCCATTGCAACAGCAGCCAATAGAATACCACCATATGACCCTTTTAGGTGGCACCCATCAAGACCAATGAATGGTCTACAACCCTGTATGAAGCCAATTGTGAGAGCATGAAAAGCAATAAAAATTCTCTTGAAAGGTCTTCTACCATCACTGTCTGGAGCATCAGTTTCTATGGCAACAAGACTTCTTGGATTGCTTCGAAGGATTTCATTTCCATACATTCTTACCATCTCATATGCCTTTGCATGACTTCCCTCCACGTCTTCGAGTGCCTTCCTCTTAATCCTATAACACTGTTGTATTCTGGCTTCTATGTGGAATTTAGTGTTGATCGTTTCTTGTAGACCAAGCAATTTAATTTCGGGATTAGTTCTAATTTCAGTTGCTAATTGTTTAGCAAGCCATGTGGAGGTTGCCTCATCACTGAAGGTATCTCGAACACAAGTATGAGGACCTCTCAAAGTCTTAATCTTATATGTAACACCATCTAGAAGTGGGGATGCATGGATTCTCCAATTACAACCACCATTCCCACAATGACATGTCACCCTTGTCCTCTCATTTTTGTCTCTTATTAACTTAAATCCCTCCTGAACTGCATACTCTTTTAAAATGTCCCTAAAGTGTTTGACATCCATAAACAAATGGCCAACCTCTAACTTGATAATGCCATTACGTTGTATCTGAAATTCACTCCCATACCTATCCATATCAAATGCTTTGGCAGTTGATCTCTCTCATCTCTTGTCCACATTATCATCCGACTCTAAGCTAGAATGACTAAGATCATCATCCCCCGACTCATAATCCGATAACACATCATCACGATAGTCTAGATCTGTCTCTTCCCTATACTCATGGTTGGAGATCACATTTTCTTCTCCATAGTCACCATCCTCTGCAATCAATCCATATACATCATCATCTTCAAAGTCACCATTGTCACTATCCTGGGCATCGCCATGTACAGAGTTCATATTCCCAACTTCGACACTAGCACCATCAAACCTAATATTTGATGCATCATTCCCAAAAACATTATCCATCAGAGTTTCACTGTCNACATTTTTATTTGGGTTAATAATACTTTTGGTCCCTAAAGTATACATTTTTTGTCAGTTTAGTCCTTAATGTATTAATTTTACTTATTTGGTCTTTAACATATTTAATTCGTGTCATTTTAGTCCCTACATAGACGAACTATTAAATTTTTTGACGAAAGTGGTCAGATGTCCTTTTTTCAGAATGTATCACATACCCAATATGTGATCATTATGTCAAAAATTTAACAGTTTGTCTATATAAAAATCAAAATAACACGAATTAAGAACTAAAATGATAAAAAAATACATATTTTAAGAACCAAAAATACTATTAACTTTTTATTTTATTTTTTAGGTATTAAAATAATACACCAAAATAAAAATTGGAAAAACTTCATCCACATCCTCTGTAGTTAATCATATCTTCAGAGACACCCCCTATAGATTCTAAAACTTGACTGCCACCCCCTCTTGTTTGTATTATCTCCTCACTTACACCCCCTATACTTAACAGTCCATTTCTATACTACAAAAAGTGGATGACATGACTGAAATTTTTTATAAAATTCCAAAATTACCCTTTTATGTATAAATAGACTATGCCATCATTTACACAACTTATTTATAGTATTGGAAACCCAATTTGATCAGTAGATAGACTGAGTGGAAAAGTCCAAAAGTGTTGTAGAAGTTCAACATTACAGTTATTAAATTTATCAAAATATTGAACTTATGATTATTCTGTAGGATTAATGTTGTAATTTGTTAGACTGTTTTAATTTACTGTACATCAACTTGAAGTCATTTATAATATATTGATCATCAAAATATAATTAGCATTGTATCACTTTACACCTGAGCTTTACAAAAATTATATCCCTGGGATCATAGTCAAACTACACAAAAAATTACACAAAAAGAGCCCAGTCAACAGTGAAATCATTTTACACTTGAGCTTTAACAAAATTATATCCCTGGGATCATAATCAAACTATACAAAAATTACAGAAAAATGCCCGGTCAATAGTCAAAATACACAATCGAGTCAGCAGCTTATACTTCCCCACAGCCTTGGACAAGCCCAGTTTGTTCCCTTCCAGTGGTTGCCTACAACTCAAGGAACATTACTTAGTACTTAATTACAATATACTAGAAATTACAATAAATTAGAAATTATAATCATAATCACCATAATGTTATAGACTAAAAATTATACCTGCTCATCACAATTCTAAGTTATGGTGGTCCCTTGAGATGTTGATTGTTGAGCCACTTCACCATCAACTTGTCCTTTAACCTTTGAACCCTTGACGGGTGCTCGTTGACATGACCTTCTATTATGCCCAAACTCTTTGCATATGATGCATTTCACACTTAGACACCTTCTAGCAGCACTAGTCCCACTTGCAGGTTCATTTGCCTCCCTATGCCTATTTATTTTGGGTCTACCTGGTAATCTCCTAAGAGGGGGAGGGACTAAAGGATCACCAATAGTTGGTGGCCATTTCCTTTGGTCTTGAAGCGGGTGAATCATTAGTTCATGAGCCTTGAGAAAAGCATATGTCTTGAAGAAGTCATGACAGTATTTTTCAATATTCAACCTTTTGTGAGCAATTGCCTGTGCTGCATGCTTACACTGTATACCTGATATACTCCAAGCCATGCAATCACATGTTCTTTGATCAAGTCTTACTACATATCTCACTCCAGTATCCATAATCTCATAGTTAAACCCACCAGCATGCAAGACAGAACATTTCCTTGATTCTCCAATGATTTTGTTAAGTTTTTTCCTTATGTTCTCTGTGACCAACCCTTCCCAAGTGCTGCCCCTATCATGTCTCTGTTGAATCCTAATCATGAACTTAGTTCTTATCCCGTCTAAAAGTGTAAGTATTGATTTCAACCTTAGTGATCCTACCCAACTATTGAAAGATTCTGTCATGTTATTAGTCACATGGTCACTCTTAATCCGACATTCAAAGGCATGCCTTGCCCATGAGCTTATAGGCAGCTTAAGCAACCACTGGTATGCTTCTGGAGACTTAGACTTGAGTTGCAACATTGTTTCATTAAAATCTTCTTGGTTATAGGCTTTAGCAGCCTTCCAAAATAGTCTTCTAAGTAATACACCAGGAAATTTCTTCTTAAAATTTGCAAGCAAATGCACACAACATGTACGGTGATTTGCCTGTGGGAATATTCGCATTATGACATTATCCAGTCCCTGTACCACATTTAAACAGAAGATCATAATCACAGTTACAATATCCCAATTACAGAAGCACTGTCACAGTATTTCAGTTACAGTTTGCTCACAACCATAGTTATAACATCTTTAAAAATCACAATAACACAGGAAAAAATTTCAGCATTTTAACAATCACAATAACACAAGAATTTCAGCATTTTAACAATCAGCAACTTAACATTCTAATTTCAGCATTTTAACAATCAAAATAACACAGGAAAAAAACCAACTTAATCGTCACAATAATACTACTTTGAAAATAACAAGTGTAGAGTTAAACAACTACATACTTTCTGCTGATCAGACATAAAACAGAGTGGATGTGTCACATGTCCAATGATTTCTGCCAAGTGGCCAAGAAAAAAAGTCCAACTGTCTGTTCTCTCACTCTCTACCACACCATATGCAATAGGAAATAACCCATTATTACCATCCATTGCAACAGCAGCCAATAGAATACCACCATATGACCCTTTTAGGTGGCACCCATCAAGACCAATGAATGGTCTACAACCCTGTATGAAGCCAATTGTGAGAGCATGAAAAGCAATAAAAATTCTCTTGAAAGGTCTTCTACCATCACTGTCTGGAGCATCAGTTTCTATGGCAACAAGACTTCTTGGATTGCTTCGAAGGATTTCATTTCCATACATTCTTACCATCTCATATGCCTTTGCATGACTTCCCTCCACGTCTTCGAGTGCCTTCCTCTTAATCCTATAACACTGTTGTATTCTGGCTTCTATGTGGAATTTAGTGTTGATCGTTTCTTGTAGACCAAGCAATTTAATTTCGGGATTAGTTCTAATTTCAGTTGCTAATTGTTTAGCAAGCCATGTGGAGGTTGCCTCATCACTGAAGGTATCTCGAACACAAGTATGAGGACCTCTCAAAGTCTTAATCTTATATGTAACACCATCTAGAAGTGGGGATGCATGGATTCTCCAATTACAACCACCATTCCCACAATGACATGTCACCCTTGTCCTCTCATTTTTGTCTCTTATTAACTTAAATCCCTCCTGAACTGCATACTCTTTTAAAATGTCCCTAAAGTGTTTGACATCCATAAACAAATGGCCAACCTCTAACTTGATAATGCCATTACGTTGTATCTGAAATTCACTCCCATACCTATCCATATCAAATGCTTTGGCAGTTGATCTCTCTCATCTCTTGTCCACATTATCATCCGACTCTAAGCTAGAATGACTAAGATCATCATCCCCCGACTCATAATCCGATAACACATCATCACGATAGTCTAGATCTATCTCTTCCCTATACTCATGGTTGGAGATCACATTTTCTTCTCCATAGTCACCATCCTCTGCAATCAATCCATATACATCATCATCTTCAAAGTCACCATTGTCACTATCCTGGGCATCGCCATGTACAGAGTTCATATTCCCAACTTCGACACTAGCACCATCAAACCTAATATTTGATGCATCATTCCCAAAAACATTATCCATCAGAGTTTCACTGTCAATAACAAGTGGATGAAGAGTAGGTAACAATGGGGGTAAGTCAACCACAACTGCTTCTACACTAACAAAAAGTTTTATCTGTTTTGTAGTCTCATGCAATGCAAACATCTCCATCAAGCTTATATTAGATGCATCATTCCCAAAAACATTATCCATCAGAGTTTCACTGTCAATAACAAGTGGATGAAGAGTAGGTAACAATGGGGGTAAGTCAACCACAACTGCTTCTACACTAACAAAAAGTTTTATCTGTTTTGTAGTCTCATGCAATGCAAACATCTCCATCAAGCTTTTGTCATGCTCAACCAACATCTTCTCATTTGAACCAGGCACACCACAGTATATATTGACAGCTGCATTTGATCGACTATGGGGCAATGCACGTTCACAAATATCTTTTAACAAGTCCCCATGCCAATATNATCCTCTGTAGTTAATCATATCTTCAGAGACACCCCCCTATAGATTCTAAAACTTCACTGCCACCCCCTCTTGTTTGTATTATCTCCTCACTTACAACCCCCTATACTTAACAGTCCGTTTCTATACTACAAAAAGTGGATGACATGACTGAATTTTTTTTTAAAATTCCAAAATTACCCTTTTATGTATAAATAGACTATGCCATCATTTACACTACTTATTTATAGTATTGGAAACCCAATTTGATCAGTAGATAGAATGAGTGGAAAAGTCCAAAAGTGTTGTAGAAGTTCAACATTTCAGTTATTAAATTTATCAAAATATTGAACTTATGATTATTCTGTAGGATTAATGTTGTAATTTGTTAGACTGTTTTAATTTACTGTACATCAACTTGAAGTCATTTATAATATATTGATCATCAAAATATAATTAGCATTGTATCACTTTACACCTGAGCTTTACAAAAATTATATCCCTGGGATCATAGTCAAACTACACAAAAAATTACACAAAAAGAGCCCAGTCAACAGTGAAATCATTTTACACTTGAGCTTTAACAAAATTATATCCCTGGGATCATAATCAAACTATACAAAAATTACAGAAAAATGCCCGGTCAATAGTCAAAATACACAATCGAGTCAGCAGCTTATACTTCCCCACAACCTTGGACAAGCCCAGTTTGTTCCCTTCCAGTGGTTGCCTACAACTCAAGGAACATTACTTAGTACTTAATTACAATATACTAGAAATTACAATAAATTAGAAATTATAATCATAATCACCATAATGTTATAGACTAAAAATTATACCTGCTCATCACAATTCTAAGTTATGGTGGTCCCTTGAGATGTTGATTGTTGAGCCACTTCACCATCAACTTGTCCTTTAACCTTTGAACCCTTGACGGGTGCTCGTTGACATGACCTTCTATTATGCCCAAACTCTTTGCATATGATGCATTTCACACTTAGACACCTTCTAGCAGCACTAGTCCCACTTGCAGGTTCATTTGCCTCCCTATGCCTATTTATTTTGGGTCTACCTGGTAATCTCCTAAGAGGGGGAGGGACTAAAGGATCACCAATAGTTGGTGGCCATTTCCTTTGGTCTTGAAGCGGGTGAATCATTAGTTCATGAGCCTTAAGAAAAGCATATGTCTTGAAGAAGTCATGACAGTATTTTTCAATATTCAACCTTTTGTGAGCAATTGCCTGTGCTGCATGCTTACACTGTATACCTGATATACTCCAAGCCATGCAATCACATGTTCTTTGATCAAGTCTTACTACATATCTCACTCCAGTATCCATAATCTCATAGTTAAACCCACCAGCATGCAAGACAGAACATTTCCTTGATTCTCCAATGATTTTGTTAAGTTTTTTCCTTATGTTCTCTGTGACCAACCCTTCCCAAGTGCTGCCCCTATCATGTCTCTGTTGAATCCTAATCATGAACTTAGTTCTTATCCCGTCTAAAAGTGTAAGTATTGATTTCAACCTTAGTGATCCTACCCAACTATTGAAAGATTCTGTCATGTTATTAGTCACATGGTCACTCTTAATCCGACATTCAAAGGCATGCCTTGCCCATGAGCTTATAGGCAGCTTAAGCAACCACTGGTATGCTTCTGGAGACTTAGACTTGAGTTGCAACATTGTTTCATTAAAATCTTCTTGGTTATAGGCTTTAGCAGCCTTCCAAAATAGTCTTCTAAGTAATACACCAGGAAATTTCTTCTTAAAATTCGCAAGCAAATGCACACAACATGTACGGTGATTTGCCTGTGGGAATATTCGCATTATGACATTATCCAGTCCCTGTACCACATTTAAACAGAAGATCATAATCACAGTTACAATATCCCAATTACAGAAGCACTGTCACAGTATTTCAGTTACAGTTTGCTCACAACCATAGTTATAACATCTTTAAAAATCACAATAACACAGGAAAAAATTTCAGCATTTTAACAATCACAATAACACAAGAATTTCAGCATTTTAACAATCAGCAACTTAACATTCTAATTTCAGCATTTTAACAATCAAAATAACACAGGAAAAAAACCAACTTAATCGTCACAATAATACTACTTTGAAAATAACAAGTGTAGAGTTAAACAACTACATACTTTCTGCTGATCAGACATAAAACAGAGTGGATGTGTCACATGTCCAATGATTTCTGCCAAGTGGCCAAGAAAAAAAGTCCAACTGTCTGTTCTCTCACTCTCTACCACACCATATGCAATAGGAAATAACCCATTATTACCATCCATTGCAACAGCAGCCAATAGAATACCACCATATGACCCTTTTAGGTGGCACCCATCAAGACCAATGAATGGTCTACAACCCTGTATGAAGCCAATTGTGAGAGCATGAAAAGCAATAAAAATTCTCTTGAAAGGTCTTCTACCATCACTGTCTGGAGCATCAGTTTCTATGGCAACAAGACTTCTTGGATTGCTTCGAAGGATTTCATTTCCATACATTCTTACCATCTCATATGCCTTTGCATGACTTCCCTCCACGTCTTCGAGTGCCTTCCTCTTAATCCTATAACACTGTTGTATTCTGGCTTCTATGTGGAATTTAGTGTTGATCGTTTCTTGTAGACCAAGCAATTTAATTTCGGGATTAGTTCTAATTTCAGTTGCTAATTGTTTAGCAAGCCATGTGGAGGTTGCCTCATCACTGAAGGTATCTCTAACACAAGTATGAGGACCTCTCAAAGTCTTAATCTTATATGTAACACCATCTAGAAGTGGGGATGCATGGATTCTCCAATTACAACCACCATTCCCACAATGACATGTCACCCTTGTCCTCTCATTTTTGTCTCTTATTAACTTAAATCCCTCCTGAACTGCATACTCTTTTAAAATGTCCCTAAAGTGTTTGACATCCATAAACAAATGGCCAACCTCTAACTTGATAATGCCATTACGTTGTATCTGAAATTCACTCCCATACCTATCCATATCAAATGCTTTGGCAGTTGATCTCTCTCATCTCTTGTCCACATTATCATCCGACTCTAAGCTAGAATGACTAAGATCATCATCCCCCGACTCATAATCCGATAACACATCATCACGATAGTCTAGATCTATCTCTTCCCTATACTCATGGTTGGAGATCACATTTTCTTCTCCATAGTCACCATCCTCTGCAATCAATCCATATACATCATCATCTTCAAAGTCACCATTGTCACTATCCTGGGCATCGCCATGTACAGAGTTCATATTCCCAACTTCGACACTAGCACCATCAAACCTAATATTTGATGCATCATTCCCAAAAACATTATCCATCAGAGTTTCACTGTCAATAACAAGTGGATGAAGAGTAGGTAACAATGGGGGTAAGTCAACCACAACTGCTTCTACACTAACAAAAAGTTTTATCTGTTTTGTAGTCTCATGCAATGCAAACATCTCCATCAACCTAATATTTGATGCATCATTCCCAAAAACATTATCCATCAGAGTTTCACTGTCAATAACAAGTGGATGAAGAGTAGGTAACAATGGGGGTAAGTCAACCACAACTGCTTCTACACTAACAAAAAGTTTTATCTGTTTTGTAGTCTCATGCAATGCAAACATCTCCATCAACCTAATATTTGATGCATCATTCCCAAAAACATTATCCATCAGAGTTTCACTGTCAATAACAAGTGGATGAAGAGTAGGTAACAATGGGGGTAAGTCAACCACAACTGCTTCTACACTAACAAAAAGTTTTATCTGTTTTGTAGTCTCATGCAATGCAAACATCTCCATCAACCTAATATTTGATGCATCATTCCCAAAAACATTATCCATCAGAGTTTCACTGTCAATAACAAGTGGATGAAGAGTAGGTAACAATGGGGGTAAGTCAACCACAACTGCTTCTACACTAACAAAAAGTTTTATCTGTTTTGTAGTCTCATGCAATGCAAACATCTCCATCAACCTAATATTTGATGCATCATTCCCAAAAACATTATCCATCAGAGTTTCACTGTCAATAACAAGTGGATGAAGAGTAGGTAACAATGGGGGTAAGTCAACCACAACTGCTTCTACACTAACAAAAAGTTTTATCTGTTTTGTAGTCTCATGCAATGCAAACATCTCCATCAAGCTTTTGTCATGCTCAACATCTTCTCATTTGAACCAGGCACACCACAGTATATATTGACAGCTGCATTTGATCGACTATGGGGCAATGCACGTTCACAAATATCTTTTAACAAGTCCCCATGCCAATATTTATCTGAATCAATATTCTGTATATTGTACTGTTTGTGATCATATTCAAAGAGCAAATCAAGACAAACTACAACCATATCTGTGAATTTTGAAATAATAAAAACCAGTCACAAATATGAAGAAAAAAACACATCTTCACTAAACAAAAAAAAAAAACTCAATATAATATTGGCAAAATAACAAACCATACTCAAATAAAATAGTTTTAATATTGCATCTAATCTCGCCTTCAAACAACTAAAACCTCTTTCTTAGGAAAAAAAATATATAACTTAGAAAAAATATTAGATAGCTTTGGATCAACAAAACCACAGGTAAATCATAGACAGTTGGCATGAAATGTAATGAAACTAGTACAAAAAATCACATGAGTGCAACAAAAAAGTTAACTGGTCTNCGCCTTCAAACAACTAAAACCTCTTTCTTAGGAAAAAAAATATATAACTTAGAAAAAATATTAGATAGCTTTGGATCAACAAAACCACAGGTAAATCATAGACAGTTGGCATGAAATGTAATGAAACTAGTACAAAAAATCACATGAGTGCAACAAAAAAGTTAACTGGTCTAACATGNTAAGTTATGGTGGTCCCTTGAGATGTTGATTGTTGAGCCACTTCACCATCAACTTGTCCTTTAACCTTTGAACCCTTGACGGGTGCTCGTTGACATGACCTTCTATTATGCCCAAACTCTTTGCATATGATGCATTTCACACTTAGACACCTTCTAGCAGCACTAGTCCCACTTGCAGGTTCATTTGCCTCCCTATGCCTATTTATTTTGGGTCTACCTGGTAATCTCCTAAGAGGGGGAGGGACTAAAGGATCACCAATAGTTGGTGGCCATTTCCTTTGGTCTTGAAGCGGGTGAATCATTAGTTCATGAGCCTTGAGAAAAGCATATGTCTTGAAGAAGTCATGACAGTATTTTTCAATATTCAACCTTTTGTGAGCAATTGCCTGTGCTGCATGCTTACACTGTATACCTGATATACTCCAAGCCATGCAATCACATGTTCTTTGATCAAGTCTTACTACATATCTCACTCCAGTATCCATAATCTCATAGTTAAACCCACCAGCATGCAAGACAGAACATTTCCTTGATTCTCCAATGATTTTGTTAAGTTTTTTCCTTATGTTCTCTGTGACCAACCCTTCCCAAGTGCTGCCCCTATCATGTCTCTGTTGAATCCTAATCATGAACTTAGTTCTTATCCCGTCTAAAAGTGTAAGTATTGATTTCAACCTTAGTGATCCTACCCAACTATTGAAAGATTCTGTCATGTTATTAGTCACATGGTCACTCTTAATCCGACATTCAAAGGCATGCCTTGCCCATGAGCTTATAGGCAGCTTAAGCAACCACTGGTATGCTTCTGGAGACTTAGACTTGAGTTGCAACATTGTTTCATTAAAATCTTCTTGGTTATAGGCTTTAGCAGCCTTCCAAAATAGTCTTCTAAGTAATACACCAGGAAATTTCTTCTTAAAATTTGCAAGCAAATGCACACAACATGTACGGTGATTTGCCTGTGGGAATATTCGCATTATGACATTATCCAGTCCCTGTACCACATTTAAACAGAAGATCATAATCACAGTTACAATATCCCAATTACAGAAGCACTGTCACAGTATTTCAGTTACAGTTTGCTCACAACCATAGTTATAACATCTTTAAAAATCACAATAACACAGGAAAAAATTTCAGCATTTTAACAATCACAATAACACAAGAATTTCAGCATTTTAACAATCAGCAACTTAACATTCTAATTTCAGCATTTTAACAATCAAAATAACACAGGAAAAAAACCAACTTAATCGTCACAATAATACTACTTTGAAAATAACAAGTGTAGAGTTAAACAACTACATACTTTCTGCTGATCAGACATAAAACAGAGTGGATGTGTCACATGTCCAATGATTTCTGCCAAGTGGCCAAGAAAAAAAGTCCAACTGTCTGTTCTCTCACTCTCTACCACACCATATGCAATAGGAAATAACCCATTATTACCATCCATTGCAACAGCAGCCAATAGAATACCACCATNAGATAGTATATGGGTGGTTGCCAATGTGGAAACAGAGGGAAAGAAATTCGTTTGATTCATTTGCTTTTGTTTCTAGCTAATGACCTTGAACTACTTGGAACATGATTGAATCGGAGCCTTAGGCTTTGTAAATGATATTTCTTGTTGGTAAATTTCACGTTACCCTATGGTTAGACCCTGTTGTACTTCATCCCCTCACATTCAAACCTGGTCATCTTTAGTGATTTGGGGGCCAAAGTTAACAATTAACATCCTTAATGGCCCTGATAAAATGACGGTGATACCATCTTACTTTTCTTCTTTTTCTTGGTGGAAGAAGTAGAAAAAGAGAGAGTACACTGTTAGTTGTTCGTTTTGTGCCTAAACCTCACTGAGTACTATGTGGCTACATTTGAGTGTGCAGGGGATGAATAGTGACAGGGTTTAATCATCGGGGTAGGGTATATTTGTTTGCACTTCGGTTTTGAACTTAATATTCAATTTTCTATGATGATACTTTGAAAATTCATCTGTATGGACTTGTTCTCTAANCGATGATGACTTGATCTTCTTGAAGCACAAGTGAATCGAGCCTCTTATCATTCAATCATTTTCGACTCCAAGGATTCTTCTTTGACTCCAAGGATTCAAACGGTAATCAAGTAGAAAACTACATACTTTCATAGAACAAGCAATCAAGCGATTGGATCTCCTCTCCCTCAATCCCTCTCTCTCTCTCTCTCACTCTCACTCTCTCTGTGTGTGAACCAGAAGGCAAAAACGAGTGGCTGAACTCACTCTAGTTCTAGACCAAAAAATAAAAAACTCACTCTAGTTGCTTTATTTTTATAGGTCTGGTTAGTATATCAACCCAAGGTTAAACACAAGTTTGTTATTTATGTATATATTTATGTATATATAATGTAATATATGAGAAAAATATATATAGATACATATTATAGATATAAAATATTTCATGGGCATTTTAGTAAATTTACTATATCTGTTAACGTCGTCAGCCAGTAACAACTGACAAGGGGTGACAGTGTAGTTTTTGAATTTATAGGGGGTGTCTCTGAAGATATGACTAACTATAGGGGGTGTCACTGAAATTTTTCCATAAAAATTTGATCATGGACGATCATTAGAAGATTCTATTTCCCAAAAATGGGCTTCCATTTTTTTTTTTTAAATATCGGCCGCGTAATCAGCTAATCAACTCCCTCCCTCTCCTCTCTCTCCTTCTCTCTCTCTCTCCCCACATCTATAAACTTGTACTGCATTGGTCCTGGATTTTTGTCATTCTCTCTCAAGGGTAACAAGAGCATTCGGATATCTTTTTGATTTAATAAGGTAATATTTCTTTACATTTTTCCCCTGTCATTGTTTTAGTTTATACCCACATCCACATAGTTCCAGCTCAAAACCCTTGATTGCAAATATGTTGCTGCATTCTCTTTATCTCGTTGCTTAAACTACTCACTTGTGGAGTTTTTTTTCCGATTGTTTTTACCTTCTTTTGGTTCTTAGAAGTAATGGAAATCATCTCTTTGTCAATTTTCCGGCGATCTTTTCACCTGCTTTCCAATTTTCTGGCGATCTTTCCACCTGCTTTCCAATTTTCCGGCAGCCTTATCACCTTCTCGACAACCCCTTTTCACCATCTGTAAATTCTTCGCCCCCTTTTCAATTTCTTGGTAGCTTCCTGGCCTTTTTTTCAAGGGGGAAAAAGAAGAAGAAGCTCTTGTAAACCAAATATAGAAAATGTTGAATCAAGTGAAACCAAATGGGGCCTTATTGTTTGAATCTTTTTGCTTGTTAGTAGTAATTGATCCATCAATTGGTTAAGATAGTATATGGGTGGTTGCCAATGTGGAAACAGAGGGAAAGAAATTCGTTTGATTCATTTGCTTTTGTTTCTAGCTAATGACCTTGAACTACTTGGAACATGATTGAATCGGAGCCTTAGGCTTTGTAAATGATATTTCTTGTTGGTAAATTTCACGTTACCCTATGGTTAGACCCTGTTGTACTTCATCCCCTCACATTCAAACCTGGTCATCTTTAGTGATTTGGGGGCCAAAGTTAACAATTAACATCCTTAATGGCCCTGATAAAATGACGGTGATACCATCTTACTTTTCTTCTTTTTCTTGGTGGAAGAAGTAGAAAAAGAGAGAGTACACTGTTAGTTGTTCGTTTTGTGCCTAAACCTCACTGAGTACTATGTGGCTACATTTGAGTGTGCAGGGGATGAATAGTGACAGGGTTTAATCATCGGGGTAGGGTATATTTGTTTGCACTTCGGTTTTGAACTTAATATTCAATTTTCTATGATGATACTTTGAAAATTCATCTGTATGGACTTGTTCTCTAATATTTTTATGAAAGATGGTCGTAATTCATTGAGGTCATCTTTATTTAACACATAAGAATATGTAGCTTTAAATCACAATATCGTACTGAAGTTCAAAGTCAAATATTGATGAATCACTGGTTTCACATTGTAAGTGGCTGATAAAAGTATTCTTGATGTGGTTAGTTATGATATTGAAGTTTGAGATTTGTTGGAACTTTGAAGACATGTTTCCCGACTTCTGAAATTGTTTCCTTTGTTTTTCTTTTATATATAACTCTGGAAACTGTTCTGAATTCTGTAAGAACATATTTATTGCATTAAAAAGTTTAAAAAGCAGAGCTGCCTGCGGATGAACGTTTAACCTAGAAATGACATTTCTTCTTTCCTCTTTTGTTTACTATGATTTCAGAGTGCATTGTGAAGTAAATGAAATGGAAAATTGGTCTAATCTACCAAAGGACCTACTGACTCACATAGCTGAATGCTTCATTTACTTAGATGATTTCTTGTGCTTTGGTGCTGTGTGCAAGGCNTAAAACTAACATCATTCTGAATGTATTACACACTTGGATTGTGAACTAACTTTTAACTTCTTGGTGAAGTGCAGATCAAAGATGCTTGTATCTTTATTTTGGGCTTTCACATAACAATAACTATGTGTATTAGGGCCAGATTATTTTTGTTATTCTTGTGATAATGTTTTCTTTTGGGGTACTGCTTGATGGGGACAGCTATATATATGGCTTGTTATCATCTTGGAAGGTAAATGATTCTATTAAATTGAAAATAATAATATAAAATAAAGTTCAAAACACGTCTAGAAAGGGACACGGACACGATACTTTTTATCATCATATAATGTTGGTTAGTGAAATATTTCTGGCAGATAACTGCATTGATCTCTTCTTCTTCTTGTTAAGTTTTTTAGCTTTGCAGATGACTACTTAACAAAATAAAGTTTCGTTGGGGGACTCAAACAATTAAAAGGGAAAAAAAATAGAGAATGCAAATAGGACCCTGACGAAATGTATGAGCGTACCGACAAGTTATATACCTTTTTGACAAGAACAAGNATAAAGTTTCGTTGGGGGACTCAAACAATTAAAAGGGAAAAAAAATAGAGAATGCAAATAGGATCCTGACGAAATGTATGAGCGTACCGACAAGTTATATACCTTTTTGACAAGAACAAGAGTTATATAATACACCCAGGAAACCACCACCAACTATCCGTCCATTATCTCTCTCTCACGAAAAAAATCAATGACAGATAAATCTAACAAATTAATCCTATTATTTCTTGGCAAAATGTAATAAAAAATCCCCTGTTTTATTAATACAGAGGATTTACATTTGAATAAATAAGGTTTTCCTAGAAATTTCTTCAATATGAAAAGCTCCATAGCCATTCTGACCGGTAGACATNATCCATTCCGACCGGTAGACATAAACCGGATTCTAATCTCTGCATTTCATCGATCAGACGTCGGCTTCTCCAATGAGGTGAACATGAAATTGCCGGAAAATATAGCTTCTTNAGCCATTCTGACCGGTAGACATATAAACCGGATTCTAATCTCTGCATTTCATCGATTAGACGTCGGCTTCTCCAATGAGGTGAACATGAAATTGCCGGAAAATATAGCTTCTTTGTCTGTCCATCCAAAATCACAATTTTGCCAACAAGAAATTGTAGGAGCAGATTTAGTGGGAAATCATAGGGGAGACAATTACAAAACAAAAATTATCCAGCAAGTCCATTCAATAAACCCACCTACCATTGTTGTTCTTAAGAAGGAAAATCAAAGTTGGCAG
>CAUOFW020010279.1:372613-435635 GCA_963454935.2 Ilex paraguariensis | reverse complement strand
GGTTGTTCTTGGTACAACAAAACCGAAGGCCCTATTTGCATAACATGGCTATCCCATACTTAAATACTGCTTTGTAGTCCCAAGTTAATAACCTTAAATTATTGAGTCAAGTAGTGGCTTGCCATAAATTGGACTTCCATTATGCAAGGAAATTCAAAAAAGCAAAACACAATTATGAACCTAAGATGTGAGCGGATCATTACTTGTTTAAATGCATTTTAACACGATTGCTATAGTTTACTTGAACAAGTACCTTGCACATAGTACTTCCATATGTAATCTCTGTTGATAATTTTCATGTCAGTTCTTACATCCTATACACACTAAGTGTGAAAACATGGAGATGATGGGGGAAGTTTTCCAATACGCTGGGGCTGTGTGCTATCCTTTGGCTTCAAAACCTCTCCACTTCCCAAACATGTTTTTGCTAGGTTTCAGAGGGAGTTCATTGTGTTGATCATTCTAGCCAACTCAAGTTTTGTTTTGATAGACAAGTTTAATACTCAAAATAAAACTCAATCACATCAAGATATGCTCAGAAAGAAGGCATCTGAAGTATATTCATATTCAACATCCATAAAACAGATTCATATTCTAATCTAATCTCTACTATCAAGCTCCAGATTGTGTGTACCTGTTAAGGACATGCAACTACATTCCCGCCGAACATACCTCGACATTGCCTGAAAAATATTAGTGATAAAAAAGAATTTTATGAAAAGGATCACTCTGCTATGCCTGCATTTAACTTCATATTGATATGCCAGTTTCAGAATCAGAGTTATTATGCCTTCAATGGAAGGAGAAGAAGGCAACAGGGTGCATGTTAAGGCAACTTTCAGAAAGAGTTTATCCTTATGGTTTATGAACACTTATGGATGGACTTACAGCCCCAATATTGAGTGATACATACCACATTGGCGGATAGAAACTGTTGGAGGTACGACAACTACATCATCAAGAGTACTTTATGACATCAGACATAGTTGCATGATTAGCAAATGACCATAAATCACCATAGGCAATTAATGTTGTTTGCATCATAACCTAATTTATCATGACATTATTATTGGTTTGCTTTGTGGAGAGGTGTCGCAGTTTCCATATCAAAATAAAATCTACCAAACAAACTATTTCCAGAGAGTTCCATAATTGACATAAATGCAATGGCCTGACAACTTCCGTAGCTGAAATATAAACTGAAAAATCTAAGGGATAAAGTAGAGAGTAACTTGCCTGGACTGCATGCAAGGCAGTACCAGTTGGTTTCAACGAACTGTCCTCAGAGAAGACATTCCTAAAACACATGTAAACATCAATAAAGAACATCAAGGAGAGCAAAATCACAACTCTATACTTAGAACTTAACAAAACTTTAAAACTTTAACCTGATCCATAGGTAATTTCAAAACTGATCCATAGGTAATGTCAAAACTTTAACCTTATAACTCTGATGCTGAGAATTAAGTTCCGAAACTGGCAATTCAGACATCATCTTATTTACTTTAGTCAAAGACCCTCTCCCCTTCAGACACTATATAAAATGTCATTAAATTCTTTAAGCAAATTGATAAGTTGAAGAGGATGAGTCATGTATTCTACCTCCTGCTATATGGCTTTTAATTTCTTCCTGACATTTCCCAAGGCTTAAGAGCTAAATCACAACTCTCTCTACTAGGTCTCACAGTACAATGACGCCGATTGTCTCTAACCTTGACTTCTGATCAGGTACGCTCATCATTCAACAGCTAACTGTAGACTGAGCCAAACTACACATATTTCTAAAGCTCAAACAGGAGCTTCACCGAAAAACAAAAATTGACGCTCTTAGCTGCTCAATTTTCACAACTCTCACTACTCGTCTCTCAGCTCTGGACTTCAGAAATCCTTCGAGCCAAGTATAACCTCAAACAGCCTTGATTAGTACAATTCATAAAAAGTTATTAAGACAAGAAGTTTAAAACTTGGTCCTCCTCGCCCCCATCAATAACGCCACTTTAGCAGCAACCTATCCAGAGCATCTGTTGCTGCTCTCTACACTTCTACCTAACCCCATTCACAATTCTAGGCGCTCACAAAATTTGATTTACGTTGGGAATCGCCAGCACCTCCTTGCACACCAAAGGCTTTCTTTAGATGCACAACAGTGAAGCCCTTTTCAACCTGGCCAGCTTCCCGAAGGCGCTACCCTCATGCCCTTCGTCAAGTTTTCAGCAGCAAGCTGCAACTACAGTGATGTTGAAGCCAGCTAAATGGAAGAAAATAAAAGTACCAGACAATCAGGCCTTTTTTCTTGACATCCTAGAAAGTATGCCCACTAGCGAGCTTGATTTCTTCAAATCCTGAAAAAAATGATTACAACTTCTACAAATCCAATTGAATCGAACACAACCAGCTAATGGAACTAACTACATTTGAAAAATGACACCAAGAAATCAAGTTACAGGGTTGGACCAGTTGGATTGTTCCACAATTCAATTCACCAAATCCTTAGTCTCACTACAATGTGATATGAACAAGGGCATTTAAGTCCCATTAAGTAAAAAAATACTAAAGAAAGGAAAGAAAAGAACATATGAACTACTACATTTTTCCCCATAAATTCTTCAGCAGGAGATGTGTCTTATAAACTTTGATCTCACTCCACTGCCTTTCTATTGACCCCCTCAACAGTAGTGGCATACATTGGCAAAAGGAGAAAATATGGTGCAGAAATGTGCAACGATACAAGCCTCATAAGCCAAACACAATATGTTCTCAAAACTTCATTATGTTTCACAAACACCACGAATTTCTACTTTCTCAACTTTCAAACCTTTAACCAAATTATATAAGAGTCTTCCTACATGAACTTCCATAAATTTCATACTATAACCAAATTTAGATAAGTGTCTACATACTTGAACTTCCATGTATTCATACTGCTTCTGTATTGTAACATGTTAAATTGTTAAAAATCAAACCAATGATCAAATACTAATCCATCGAGCTAGGTGGCATTGGCTAACAAAAGGGTTAAGGTTCAACGGTAACACCAACATCAACTAAACAGGAGTAGCCCATCTAACAATTTATTCAAGGTCAAAACAAGCATGCCTCATTAGAATTATCTAGTACTATCATAAAGGAGTGTTTGAAGCAGTACCCAGACTAATGTCCTATTAAATGTCTTACCTCCATATAACATTTTGCAACTCCTCCTGTTTAACTTCTGGAACCATGGCAGCATCATAAGCAACAATATTTCCGTAAAATATCTTTTCCAAGTCTTTCATCCATCTGCTTAACAGTAAGTTAACCTGAAATTTCAAGGAGGGGGAAAAATATTCATAGAGATGTATTGGCTGTTCAGCCAAAAATGGTTTTATGTCGCGTTACTGATAATCTAATACGTGAACCAATCGGATTCCGAGCCTTGACAAACTGCCTCGACGTCCAGTCCCGTGGCAACTTTATATTAGCATAATAATGACATATGAATAGCTAGGAAAAGCACCAGTCTTGTCAGCTTAAAGTCTCTTAAACCAAATTTAGCCATCGGGAACATTAGGAGAGTTCTTTTGTCAAATCAGTTTCATGGTTATCTAAGCATACAAAAGACTGCAGACCTCGGAAATGACCGAGCAAACTGAAAGAAGAAAATCCATTTGAATTCAAAGTCTCAATCAGATGTACATGAACACCTAGCAACACAATTTGTTTTTCCTTTCTTTTCAATTCTTTTTTCTTTGAATGCTCATACNTTCATGGTTATCTAAGCATACAAAAGACTGCAGACCTCGGAAATGACCGAGCAAACTGAAAGAAGCAAATCCATTTGAATTCAAAGTCTCAATCAGATGTACATGAACACCTAGCAACACAATTTGTTTTTCCTTTCTTTTCAATCCTTTTTTCTTTGAATGCTCATACAAGAGCTTAAAATATAGATTCTTTTATATTCATTCTTCCTATTTCCCATTTTCTACTGGTCATACATCATAGTTCCCCACTACAAACCAACCGAGTTGTTTAACTCATTNTCCTTTTTTCTTTGAATGCTCATACAAGAGCTTAAAATATAGATTCTTTTATATTCATTCTTCCTATTTCCCATTTTTTACTGGTCATACATCATAGTTCCCCACTACAAACCAACCGAGTTGTTTAACTCATTTGTTCACCACCATTTATGACGACGCAAATTAGCAGTGAATAAAGAGTCCCCCATCATAAAAATTTTAGACTTTCAAACAGTTACATCTGCTGATCTTGTTTCATCATGGAACAACTGACCACTGGGAATTATGGATGTCGTAGATCTTCTCATAGAAAAACAAAAACAATATGGCTTGAGTTTCATAGTTTACAAATAGAAAAACCAGAAGAAGTTGTTACAGCAGAAATATTCAACATGACAAGTATCACCCTTTCACTATATAACTTGTGCTTGGAAACTTTTGCACAGTAAGAGAATAGAGTTCAAGCTATAAACAATCAATGGTATCGAATTTTAAAACATTAAAGCCAGTATATAGGCACAGATCACTAACCCCGGCCTTGGAAACTCTCAGCTCTAAATCATGATTGTAAATCTCATACAAGTACTGCCCCAACTCAACACCATCCTTTCCCTCTTCTTTCAAACGCCGTAAGCAAAGCCACATATGCAGTACAAGCAAAGAGAATGTTGTTTTAAAGGTTTTCTCCAAGCTAAATACTGCATGTAAAAGGGTATATTTTGAGTTAGGCGACTGCATGACTCTCAAGATAGCATGGCAAATTTTAAGACAGAATCATGAAGTGAACATATATGCAGATATTTCTTGTCTAAACATGATATGAAATCTCTAAATTGGTTGCAAATTGCAGAAATGAACATGTATCAGATCAATTTCGGGAAGAAAAAAAATGTATCAGATCAAAACATATCAGTAATATCACATTGCTGTCCAGCGACCTATGTTTGTCACATAAAGCCAGGTCACATTGTTTGAAAAGATTTAAACCACTGTACCAGCTTAAACTCGACATGCTAGTGACTGGCACTAGCACATAAAATTCAAGAGAAATACGCCAACCAGTTAAGCTATTAAGTTTAACTGAAATTATACTGCAGACAGCACAAAGTCCTTAGGATTAACCAGCTTTTCTGCTTCATTGTTCTCCACATGAAACAAAGGAAATAGGTAACACAGGGTGACATCTTGAATGGTCGATCTTAATTGATCGTAAATTCACATGGCTGGCATCAGTTGGTTGCAGGGTTTTGAGATGGTGTGGGTTTGTTTTAAAAAACTCTTCAGATGCTCTTATATAAAAGGGTCTAAAATGGAGTGGAAGTAGATCTCGTTCCTTCAGATTTATATAGGAAAGCAGAAAAATAAACTACACTCAGCTTCATATACTATAGAGGATGGGAACACCTCAAATTTTTGAGTTTTTGACAGAAATTATTACAAGTCAACTTGCCATGAGACCTCAATTTAACCTGAAATACTTGTCCTAATCAGATTATTTGATCAATCTCAGATGAAAATATGCAGGCAACTTGACCATATTTCATTTCCTTGACTTTAAAAATCAGCATGTATATGCTGCTTTGAAGAATATAGCGTATACATGATATTAAAAACATGCATGCAAACTACAGCTAATTGAAGCATGAGGAGAATATCATAGCGATTGAGAAGCAGAGCAACAAAAAACTGACCATCATAGGTAGCAGGTTTATCAACTTGAGAAATCACACGGCGGTAAATCACATTTGCCCCCCGAATGGACTTGCTTTGTTTACTATAAAACAGCATCATTGTGAGGATTATCCGCTTGATGCCGTCATACTTTGGCTCTTCAACTCTTAGTTTGGAATCAGGGGCTAAAGCCAATGTACAGGGCTTGGACCAGAACATCTTATTCATATTCACCTGTCAAAAAGTGTACTAGAATCTTCATCACTGAAAAAAGGTAGACAAATGCAAAGGTATACACTTAGAATATATGACTAAAGGCACTAGTTTTGTAGGCTATTTTCTATCATTCATTTGTTTGGCTATAAACAAATAGCAATTCGAAAAGTGAACTTACATTCAACATCACACCATTTAAACCATCCAGAGCTCACTGGTATATATATACCTTCACGGTTTTGCAAGCAATTCAAGAATATATTGGTATACACTATGACCAGAACACTTTGGCTTGGTTCGCATTGGGATAAATTCAAGAATACCTAAGCACACAAATGACAGTCCAATTGGTTGTTTTAGTTCTCATTACATCAGGCTAAATCCACAGAGGTGGATTACGGTCCTAGAACATTTCTCCGTCCCAAGTGCATAATTAGACAAAAAAATGCAAAATTATTGACCTCACACGAACAGATTCCAAGGAATTTAATAAAGATAGTCTGCGAGTAACAAAAAACTTTTCCGATTATATACTTCTCCATAACATCAATTGCAGTGTGTGTGTGTGCGCGCGCGCGCAATACATAAAAATTAAGACAAAACACGAAAATGAGGTAGTTCCTATGTGCTCTGTTTATACCTCCTGTTTTTCACTAGCATAGATTTTTTCACTATGATCGGTCGGAGTCGGCACCTCGGCGGCGGCAACTTTGGAATAGCTTCGGGATGAAAAAACATATAAATCTGTCTTAAATTCCATTTTCCTCTGTGATCCAACTCTATACAGCTGAGTTATAGCTCTGCTCCATCTCGGCAACATTGTGATTTATTTTCTGTAAGTTCACTGAAAGAAAAAACAAAAAAAAATCAGACAACACATAGAGGAGGGGGAGAGAGAGAGAGAGATTTAAACCTGGAATCAAGTGGCAAACTGTATGCTACTGCTNAAAAACAAATCAGACAACACATAGAGGAGGGGGAGAGAGAGAGAGAGAGATTTAAACCTGGAATCAAGTGGCAAACTGTATGCTACTGCTTAGAAAAAACCTTCCCGATTGATTTTCGAAAGTGTTTTCGATTTTCATTTTCGCTTTTTTCGGTTTTTCATGTTTTAATAAAGCGCTTTCGAAGCTCTTAAACCCTAATATCAGAGAAGGTGAATCAGACGGTTTGTAGGCCAGACAAATTTTACGGCTCACATAGTATCACGTCATTTAACAACCAATCAACGATTTTTGTTTAGCCACGTCAACCAAAGCAACGCATCATTTGTGACTGAGTGTGCAATTGACAGGGAACTAGTAAGAGCAAATTGCAGTTGCACTCTAAAAGATTGCACAAGTTCTTAATTCGTACTTTTAAATATTAAATTTTAAAAAATAATAAAATTTAATATAAGAGTCGTATTAGAATAATTTTAATATATTAAAATTAAAATACAAAAAATTTAATTTTTAAGAATATAAAATATAAAATATAAAACATTTCAATGTGCAAAGTATAAAAATTTAATTAATATTTATAACAATTATATTATTTAAATTTATACCTACAACCTCGCTAAAAATAAAACCCGGAGGCATCAACCCGGCGTCGTTCCAGGCTTACAACAGCCGGCGGCCCATTATTCCCATTTTTCAGCTTCCGGCTTTATTTGTACGTTACTCTCGGCCTTGCCGTTACTAACGGTTAACGGACCCTGACCCTTTCGCAATATTTTATCTGGTGCTATGTTTCAAAATTTGAACAAACCTTCTTCACTGTTCAGTACATCTTCACTCTTCAGCCTTCACCCCAGTCCCCAGATCCAGAAAACTTCTAGCTCAAAACCACAATTTTCTTTCAGAGATCTATCTCCTTATACATGAAAATTTGTTGCATTTGATGGAGTTTACAGAAACTTATAAGCAGTCTGGTCCGTGCTGTTTCTCCCCAAATGCTCGATACCTTGCAGTTGCAGTCGATTATCGCCTCGTGATTCGGGATGTTCTTACACTTAAGGTACTGCATCTATTGTTCAATCTTTCAGATTTCAAATTGATTCGCATTTTCTTACATTTTATTGAATTACTCTACAATCAGTCACCGAAGATATTTGTAAGGAAAAGGTGACAAAAATATCAAATGCATTGCTAAGTAGAAAGGGTAGTTTGCAGACTTGTAAAGCATTTTATCATCTGGGATATTAGATGAATCACAGTGGGACGGGCATGATATTGAAGGGTGGTGGGTGGGTCGGTGGGGTTTTGGTACTTTGATTCTCACTGTGAAGCAATACATTTATAGGATAAATGCAACATAATCATCCGTATATATGTTAGAAACATACCCGCCAGGTTTTTGTTTTCAGACATGCGTGAGCTTATTCAATCATCCAAACAAGATGATATGCCCAATTCGGTTGAACCCAAATATCGAACTAATGACCTCTAAACTGGCGTCTCATTGAATGAATAAAATTTTCTGACAGGGTCCAAAGTAATTTCAGGGTGGCTAAAGATGCAAACGTGTACTCGATTTTAAACTATGGTCAACAAAGAATGTTCCATTTACAATAATTTGGCCCTGATACCTAATGAATATGATAACCATTTGTAGGTGAGTATAGTTTTCGAAATTCACTCTGTGTAGATAATTACAAGCAGAGAGTTTTCTCCATTTCTTTTAGAACAAGTAATACCAATGTTCCAACTGTTCCTCTCCATGGTTTTTGGTACTTGGATAATATGTCCAATATGTTCACTGTGTTAGGTGACAATTCTCTGGTGACATTTGAAATGTACAGACTGTATACATTTCTTCTCCTTGTGTGGTAAATTTATGTACTTATATTTGGAATTCAACACAGGTGGTGCAGTTATTTTCATGTTTGGATAAGATCAGCTATATCGAATGGGCTGTTGATTCTGAATACATACTTTGTGGTCTATATAAGAGACCAATGATACAGGTGTGGTCATTGACACAACCCGAGTGGACATGCAAAATAGATGAAGGTCCAGCTGGTATTGCTTATGCTAGGTGGAGTCCTGACAGCCGCCACATACTGACCACTTCTGAGTTCCAATTGCGGTTAACAGTTTGGTCACTATTGAACACAGCATGTATACATGTGCAGTGGCCAAAACATGCTTCTAAAGGAGTATCTTTTACCAAGGATGGAAAATTTGCTGCAATTTGCACTAGACGTGACTGCAAAGACTATGTTAATCTGCTCTCTTGCCACACATGGGAGGTAATGGGTGTTTTTGCTGTCGACACATTGGATTTGGCTGATATTGAGTGGTCACCAGATGACAGTGCCATTGTTATCTGGGATTCTCCTCTTGAATATAAGGTGATAGAGTTATTCTTCTCATTATTTTTGCTACAACAGAGGCCAGTTTGTATATTCACTCCATAGAGATCACTTCTGTGTTAATTTATTTATTTTCTCCTTAGACCCCCTCTGTCTCAATTTGTATATGCCATTCACAAAACCTGTTGTGTACTCATGCGGTTTGGCTTTCCAGTCATTTTTCATGGGCCAAAGTGAGAGACCTCTCAGATGCCATATACATATACCCACGTGGTACAGAAAATCCACTGGTTACACTTATTTGATGGGGTTTATATAGTTATGACGCCTATGCATATATTTCTCATAAACCAAGAGGAACTAGGTAACGTGGATTTTTTTTAATCCTGCAAGGTTCTATTTTATGGTTAGTTACGTCAATATGAAATGCAGTTATATAGATTGTCTATGTTTGTGGAGGATATGTGACCAAATATCTGCTTATTTTGTTGGAATCAATATAATAGAAAGCTCTTGAGTTGTTTTTATTATTTCCGCAATATAGAACTTGATTCTGTTGGTTGTCTGCTCTTTGTGACCATTCTTTTGTGATCGGAAAGGTGTTCAACAGTACTCCTTCCCTTCTTTTGTTTTTTTTTCCCTTGGAGTGGGTTGATTTTCCAAGACCATGCTTAATCATGGAAACTTGATGCATCAATTCACACTGCAGGTGATATATTGTTAGTGTTTATTGCAGAAGTTATTGGGTGTTACATAATTCTTATTGTCAGAATTGTTTGGTTTAGGTTGTGATTTACTCTCCAGATGGGAGATGCCTATCTAAGTATCAAGCATATGAAAGTGGACTCGGTGTAAAAAGCGTTTCATGGTCCCCCTGTGGCCAGTATTTAGCAGTGGGAAGTTATGACCAGATGGTACGGGTTTTGAGTCACCTGACATGGAAAGTATTTGCAGAATTTACGCACCTATCTACCGTTCGTGCTCCTTGTTGTGCCCCTGTTTTTAAGGTAATAAACATTTTAAGTTTTAGCAATCTGGATGATCATGATTATTGCTGCAATTACTTTTTCGATGTGTCTCCTCAATTTTTAGGAGGTGGATGAACCATTGCAACTTTACATGTCTGAATTATCTTTGACTGAAGATTTTATGCAACGCAATTCTGGTAAGCACGACTGAGAGTTATTTCCCTTACACCGGATATTTATTCATTTCTCCATAAGGCGTGTATTTTACTCTCTGCTTGACTATTTATTTTAACACATTTGAATATATTCTTAGCTTTTTGACGTGCTTTTGTCTTTGTGATGGTTCCTTATACATGTTCTACCTTTTATATTAATTCTGTTTGTTTTCACATCATGAACTGATTTTATTTTGTGCTTAAGCTTGATAAGTACATAAATTTACAGAAGAGTAGGTAGTTTATTGAACTAGTGTTCTATCCCCCATGCAGAAATTGTTGAGTCACAAACCAAAACTAAACACAACCTAANTTGTCTTTGTGATGGTTCCTTATACATGTTCTACCTTTTATATTAATTCTTTTTGTTTTCACATCATGAACTGATTTTATTTTGTGCTTAAGCTTGATAAGTACATTAATTTACAGAAGAGTAGGTAGTTTATTGAACTAGTTTTCTATCCCCCATGCAGAAATTGTTGAGTCACAAACCAAAACTAAACACAACCTAAATTTACGTCTACTTCAATAGCTTTACATCCCGGACTACATCATCAGGGAATCATCACATAAAACTTATGACTTTATTTTCCTTCCAATGAATTTTAAGGGATCACAGGAGCATGTTACTATGCTCATGAACCAACCTCTCCATATTTTATAGCCTTTTTGACAAACAAGTCGATTTTAAAAAAACATTAGGTTGGCTCGTCTAGGCTTGTGAGAAATATGAGAAACCTGTATGGCTTCTCTTTGCTTAAGGAAGTAAGGAAATAAAAAGAAATTGGGCAATGGTGGGCAGTAAAGGTTGGACCCACAAAGTCACACTATCTAGCGAATTGCTCACTGGACCGTCCCCACCTAGTTCCACAGTTGTCTTCGCTTTGGAGTTACCTTTTCCTTTGCTTAAANTGTCTAGCCAATTGCTCACTGGACCGCCCCCACCTAGTTCCACAGTTGTCTTCGCTTTGGAGTTACCTTTTCCTTTGCTTAAAGAAGTAAAGAGACAATCGCAAATCAGACATAGGTGGAGAGGAGGGAAAGTGGATCTCAAAGAATGGGTTTCTTCCTATGGTGAGATTGGAGTAAATCATGTAAAAATAGAAGAGGATTCCATGAATGACATTTTGTCACATAGAAGTTTCAATATGTGCTTGCCATCTTTGAAGGTAAGTTTTAGTATTAAACAGTAATTGCTGTCAACTAGTGCACCTTTCCTTGACTTGTATGCTGTACAGTAGTACTAAGATAGTATGCAAAATTTTCTAATCTATTTAATTTAATATTACAACTAGTTTTTATGTATATATGGTGTGAGCATTTTTGCATTTCAATGGTATATTCTGATCATTCTTGTTTTTCTTAATTACGTAGCAGGCAGATTCCAATCTTTTAATGGATTAATATTTTTCTCACTTTCTGGATTTAGAGAATGAGCCTGAAGGACACATCCAAGTCAGGTATGACGTAATGGAAATGCCCATTACCTTGCCATTCCAGAAGCCTCTTGCAGACAAACCAAACCCAAAACAAGGAATTGGTAAGCTCTGTTGTCCTCCTTTGGTATACATGTATCTAAGTTTTCCCATTCGAAGAAGTTATCTTCTACTAGCAGAAAGAAGAAAGAGAATGGAGCAAGAAACAGCTGACCAGAATAACACATTTTTATATTGGCAAATATAAGTTATACTTGATTTCAGCTCTGTGGAACAAAATATAGGACATCGATATGGTGTGAATTACCGAAAGAGTTGCAAGATTGATGTTCTTTGTAATACTGAATAACTGGACTTACCCATATTTTGCATTCTTTGGCATTGATGAAGACGGATGCAGTTGAAAAGATTTTATAAACAAATGACACAAAGTTGGTCAACAAAAATAAAATGAGAGAAATAAATTGAAGCTAATTGTATTTTTCTCAAAAATTCTTGGCCGAGCTTTTGGTATGGTAGGATTTTTTTGTCAAACCAAGCTGTGCCAAATTATATGTCCTTATAAGCAGAACTGGTGAAAAAATCCTTCCAGAATCTTACATCTAATTTTTTTGGGAAACACATACAAGGAGCCTTCCATTAAAAGTTTATTGATATATGACATGCTGACAAAATTATCCATAAAAACCAAATGCGTATGTTAGTTAGTTATTTCTCTAACCAGGGCCCATTAAAGTTAATTGGTTAATACGCCACAATTGCAGGTCTCTTGTCTTGGAGCAGTGACAGCCAATTTATATGTACTCGCAATGACAGTATGCCAACTGTTCTTTGGATATGGGACATCCACCATCTTGAGCTTGCTGCCATCTTGGTACAAAAAGATCCCATTCGAGCAGCAGCATGGGACCCTACATGCACGCGGCTTGTTTTGTGCACGGGAAGCTCACACTTGTACATGTGGACGCCCTCTGGTGCTTACTGCGTCAGTGTTCCATTACCGCAATTTACTGTGACTGATCTGAAATGGAATTTAGACGGGAGCTGTCTTCTTGTTAAGGACAAGGAGTCATTTTGCTGTGCTGCTGTGCCCATGCTACCAGACTCTAGTGAATATAGCTCAGATGATTGAGGCTTGCATCTTTCTCCAGGCTTGCTTGTTTAAATTTTGTTGTATCAAATAACCGATAATTTTGATCAAATGATTAGAGGTTGCAGCAGCTCTCAGTTTGTGCTGAAAGATGTATGGTAGCTAAAGAGTATTCAGTGACGGTGCTAGTTTTAGCACTCGGTGTCATAGACTTGCGAGCTTCTTGTCTCTTGTAAATTATCCCATTCTGTGTTGTAGATCGTTGATGAAGCCTGAAAACTAAGAGCCCAAGCCCTACAAGCACTTGCTGTTGACTAACAGCCCACGGTCACTGGTTAATCGCGAACTCCCTCAAGCTTATGAGAATCAGCATTCATCTCTAGTAAGTCTGCTCTATGATAACCAATCTCTGCTTATTTGGGAGATCATAACTATTGTCTACATTATTTATCATATTACCTCAGTGTGGTTGTCACTTGCCACAGAGCGATAAGTGCCCGAGTATAGAAGTCTTGTTGTAACAGAATTGTCGTAAGTTTACTAGTCTACTTAATGGTAAGCTGTTTGGATAAGCACCTTTTAACGTGCTTTTTATGTAATCTGATGTCCTGCTAGAGATGTTTAGAAATCCCAACTTGCAAGCAACAGCTGCAATGTTGCTTGAAAGTCGGGATTTCCCTCGATGAGTGCAAGCAACATTGCAATGCTTTGCAAGTTGGATTTCCATTGATGAGTGTTGAGGGGGTAGCCCTGCGAATTATAGCCTTGGGTNTATGTAATCTGATGTCCTGCTAGAGATGTTCAGAAATCCCAACTTGCAAGCAACAACTGCAATGTTGCTTGAAAGTCGGGATTTCCCTCAATGAGTGCAAGCAACATTGCAATGCTTGCAAGTTGGATTTCCATTGATGAGTGTTGAGGGGGTAGCCCTGCGAATTATAGCCTTGGGTTACTTGGACAGAGTAATCTCTACCAAAATTATTTCACATGACTATAAAAGGAGCCCATATTGTAAGCAGTTTTGGTAAACGTGATGGATGAGAATGGCTAGTGGTACTTACCAGGAGAGAGAGAGAGAGCGAGAATGGCTGATGACTAATTCTGGAAAATTGCAATTGTTATGCTTACTTGTGGTGTTAGAAATACAGAGTCAAAATGACAACAGCAGCAAAGAAAAAAGAACCATTTGAAAATTCTGGAAATGCTCTGAGAAACTTGTTGTAAAAGTAAACACTTAACTGGTTAGCATTNGCGAGAATGGCTGATGACCAATTCTGGAAAATTGCAATTGTTATGCTTACTTGTGGTGATAGAAATACAGAGTCAAAATGACAACAGCAGCAAAGAAAAAAGAACCATTTGAAAAATCTGGAAATGCTCTGAGAAACTTGTTGTAAAAGTAAACACTTAACTGGTTAGCATTGAATCAGGTAAGTGGAACAAAGTTAATGCATTGAAAGGTACCCATTACTCATTACCAAAAGCTCTGAAAGTGTTTCTTGATGCCTGATTGTTGTAAATGATGGCTTCGGAAAAAAAAAAATTTATACAGCTGCGACCTTAACGACCAATAGCGGAGACGTGGCCGTTTAAAGTTAACCGTTAACGTCTTTGTAAATTGTTGAGCGATAATGAGACTGAAACCTAGTCACTAGGGGTGGGTCATGTCGGCAGGTCCAGTCAGCTGGGCCAAATTCTACTCCAGGCTGGGTCTGGAGTATCTAGCCCATGAGCTACCCAAATAGGAACAGCGTCTTTAATATTTTAAAGATGTTATTTTTATTAATTTCCTATGATTAGGTAAGACAAAGACACATTAAGTAAAACACGGTGTTTGATCAAATTAAAAGTNTACAGTCGGCTGGGCCAAATACTACTCCAGGCTGGGTCTGGAGTATCTAGCCCATGAGCTACCCAAATTGGAACAGCGTCTTTAATATTTTAAAGATGTTATTTTTATTAATTTCCTATTATTAGGTAAGACAAAGACACATTAAGTAAAACACGGTGTTTGATCAAATTAAAAGTTGAACACTGAATGCTGAATTTTAAGTGTTGAATATTAAATTTTTTAATTTGTAGACTGTTTGGTATCAACTAAAATTTAAGTATTGAATTGAATTAAATTGTTTAACAAATATAAGAAACTGAAGTCTGAAAATTATTTTTATTTTTTTTTTGTTCTTTATTTTAACCATTCTCGGCAATTACCTTGTTCCTAACGCTATCACCATTGTGACAGTGGTGGTGGCATAATGACAATAATGTTGGTGATGGCGGTGATGACAGTGGTGGTGACGGTGACATAATAGTGGTGGTGATGGTGGTGGGTGATTGTTATTGAAAAGTTAAAAGTATAAAATACATTGAAGGTATATTTATTCATTACAAGAAATTGATAAAATCTTTATTGATTAATATTTTGAACATTAAGTAATANGATGGTGACGGTGACATAATAGTGGTGGTGATGGTGGTGGGTGGTTGTTATTGAAAAGTTAAAAGTATAAAATACATTGAAGGTATATTTGTTCATTACAAGAAATTGATAAAATCTTTATTGATTAATATTTTGAACATTAAGTAATAAGTAAGTGACTTACTACTTAAAATTTTAGCATATTTTTAAGAAATACTTAAAATATTAAGTGGTATGAATTTTAAATTATCAAACAAGTTTAATTTATTAAGTTTTTAAAGTACTCAGTTTTAAGCCTTAAGTTGTGTTATTAAAAACCCCTTATATTTACCCCATTTTTTGTTGGTTTTAAAATTTTGTAACTTAGACAAATGAGGATAAAATAATTATTTCAATAACCTATTCCGAAAGAAAGTTCTAATAATTTTTTTTTTCGTATATTATGTTTGAAATATTAAAAGATTTTCGTATCATTTTATATAAAAGAGTCGAGCCGAAATAGTTAATACAAAAAAAGAAATTATATTGGTGTTTATCTTCGATGTTCTACCACAACAAGGCTATAGTAATGCCTATCACATGTCGACGATATATCGTATTATATGAGCATCCAAACAGAAAATTGTAGATTGTTTCAAATAATTATAGAATGAGGATAAGTGCATATCCAGTGAAAGCTATTTGTCCAGAAATGAAGGCAAGACTCTTGCACATGGATACTCATAGTCCCCATCAATTATTTTAACTGGGGTCATGGTATCTGGAAGTTGTTCCAGCCACTCTTCGCCGTTGAACTACAAAAAAAAAAAAAANGCACATGGATACTCATAGTCCCCATCAATTATTTTAACTGGGGTCATGGTATCTGGAAGTTGTTCCAGCCACTCTTCGCCGTTGAACTACAAAAAAAAAAAAAACAAAACAAAACATAGAATTGGCATTTGATCCGAATGTGATTAGTCAAATATAATTCATATTTTTGATAATCTGACTCAATTACATCATAATTCATGAAATTCAAATTGGAATATATTAATATCCGATTCAATTTGAATTCAATCCGAATCATACATATGTACAGAAATACATGAGCAAATTGAGTCAAAACACAAATACAATTTGTTAAAATTCATCTTAATTGAGTCATTCGAATTATACTGTATTNTACTCATAGTCCCCATCAATTATTTTAACTGGGGTCATGGTATCTGGAAGTTGTTCTAGCCACTCTTCGCCGTTGAACTACAAAAAAAAAACAAAAACAAAACATAGAATTGGCATTTGATCCGAATGTTATTAGTCAAATATAATTGATATTTTTGATAATCTGACTCAATTACATCATAATTCATGAAATTCAGATTGGAATATATTAATATCCGATTCAATTTGAATTCAATCTGAATCATATATATGTACAGAAATACATGAGCAAATTGAGTCAAAACGCAAATACAATTTGTTAAAATTCATCTTAATTGAGTCATTCGAATTATACTGTATTCTTTCACTTTTATAATATTAGAATATAGATTATAAAAAAAAATTATCAATTTTACAAAGAAATCGAAATTCGATTTGTTGTCAAACCTCCTACCACACAAAATCCATCATTTTTTTTTTCAACGGTTAGGATTTTTTAAATCAGCTTATGCACACCTCGACTAATCCCCTCTTTGATCCCATCAAAGGTAGATGATCCATGTCAGGACTAAAATATTCATGAGAGATAAATCTCTCATGATCTAAATTCAAAGAATTGTCAAAATTTGAACACAAGATATCTAAATTGACAATTCGTCCATTTTAGCTAACCTTGTACCCCCATGAGACCCAAAAGATTGGACAATCAAGCCTTAGACCATCTCTAACAACAACAACAAAAAATATTTTAACTACACATAAATAAATATTTTTTATTTTAATTGCTCACTTTTTCAAAATACACTTCAACAGATTTTTTATATTTTTAAATACTCATTTTAAATATTATTTCTCATTCATTTTATATTATTTTTTTTTAAAATAGTGAAAGAGAGAAAGAGAGAGAACGGAGAAAAGGAGAGGAAGAGAGAAAAAATATTATAACAAAATTTTACATATCGCTATAGTGATATTTTATATTTAGAGCATCACTATAGCAAAATATTATTTTAAATGTTTTAAAAATAATCTATTAGAATGAAAATTTTAAATTAAATAACTAAAATTTAAAGATTTTATGTCATCTAGCTCATCTCATATAGAAGCTCTTAGGGGTTACAATTTGTGAGGGACTGGCCCCTTTTTCCATAAGATTACACCTACTCTATTGTCTAGTCTATGTGGGAGTTTCCATATTATTATTGAGAGATGGGACAGAAAATGAAATTATATCCGTCCATTTTCTGACTGTTGTACATAAGATTACCAACGACCACACTAAAGATTATGCGACTATTGGGAGAGTTGCAGCACAAGAAAGTTTTAAAATGAATGCATAAGCAATTAATTATAGCGAAACCTTAAGTTTCAGTTACAAGAAGAAAGAGGCAAAATTTTTGAAACGTTTTCGTTTTAAAGGGAATCAGTAATTGAATCAAAATTATAATATTTTATAATAATTTGAGGTGTTTTGTAATATTTTAATGTATTTGTACAATTGTTTTGAAATATTTTAAGATATTTCAACCAATATTTTAGAAAAATAATTCTTAATTTTTTTTATCTTTTTTATTTTGTTTCTGAAACAAATCGAAATATTTTCAAACCACGTCAAAATATTTATATTTCTTAGGTGACCAAAATAACGAATCAAAACAAAATTTTGATCATCGGTTAGAATGACAAATCCAATACTTGGGTTTTTGACAAGGTTTTAGGAAAAGAATTAAGGAAAATAACAAACAAAAATTGCACAGATTCTTAAACTATTGGTGGTTGTCAAATAATTTTTAACCATCTTTTAACTCTATGCAAATCCATACTAGTCATAAAATTAGACTTTTTTGAGTCCGGATTTGACTCACAAAACCTACTTAATAAATTGATTGTATGTTGTTAACCCTATACAATTTACGCACGACAAAAACAGTACAACAATTCTATAATCCAACATATTAATATAATACGAATTCGACAAAAGGTTATCAAGTATAAGTTTAATTTTAATGAGATTGCATAAGTAGTAGGGACCAGTGGGCCTTTGGTTCAATGATACTCCTTATCTTGGAAAAATTTTGTCTTGTTGAGATCAATGATTCAAGTCCCCTTTCCCCCTCCCCCCAAAAATATATATAATAAAAAAAAAGTGGTAGGATAACTAGCCAAATTTGTATAAATACATCTTAAAATCGATCTTAATGTGGCACAACCAATTGTACTAAAAAAATCCCCTATCTCTCTCTCTCTCATTATCATTTGAAAAAGTAAAATAACATGTGTATTTATATAATAAAGTACAATACAATTCAAATCTTAAAAGATAAACAAAATGACTTTTGTTATTCGCGGTTGAGA
This sequence comes from Ilex paraguariensis, assembly GCA_963454935.2. Lineage (NCBI taxonomy): Eukaryota > Viridiplantae > Streptophyta > Magnoliopsida > Aquifoliales > Aquifoliaceae > Ilex > Ilex paraguariensis. The sequence continues at coordinate 416,823 of CAUOFW020010279.1, read as the reverse complement.
TCTTTTTAAATTTTACTTTAAAATTAATTTGATAGCTAATATTAACATTTTAAATTTTATAGAAAAAATAGACCCCTAATGATATGTTTGAGATAACTTTTTAAAAGTATTTTTAATACTTATAATTTCTCATAAATACTTTTAAAAAAAAATAGTATTTAGAACCACTGCCACCACCACCGCCACCCCCACCCTACCACCAAACTACCCCCCACCATCATCACCACTATCACTATCACCTTCGTCGTTGTCACCCCACCACCATTACCAATGTCACTATCCCACCATCACCATCACCATCACCCCGCTCGTTACCACCACCATCACTGTCATCATCATACCACCCCTTACCATCACCATCGTCGCCACCCCCTCACCACCACCACCACCGTCTGACCACCAACATAACCATCGTCTCATCCACCCCACCACCACCTTATTACTACTGTTACTATCATATCATCACCATCTTCACCCCATCACTACCTCTGCCACAACAACCATCATTGTCCCCTATTATCACCATCATCGTCATTATTACTGCCACCACCCCACCATACCCTCTATCGCCTGACAACCACTATCCCTACTACCCCCCCTACCACAATCGTCACCTCTATCCCATCACCGCCACTGTTCAACCATCACCCTTACCACCATTACTCCCCTGTTGCCTCGCCACCACCCTCCACCACCATTATCATTACCATCACTACCATCATTGCCACCGTCGCACCTCTCTACCGTCATTACTATCCACCATCACTTACTCCCACTATTATCGGTATTTAAATTCTTTTATCGCTATTTTATATTTGTGATTTAATTTTAGATGTGAATACAAATATATNCTGCCGCACCCCTCTACCGTCATTACTATCCACCATCACTACCATCACTTACTCCCACTATTATCGGTATTTAATTTCTTTTATCGCTATTTTATATTTGTGATTTAATTTTAGATGTGAATACAAATATATTTATTATGGATAATTTTTTTATTACTTTGTGTCTTTAAACACAAACAATAACTAGTATATTGATATGGATAAAATCATATTCTCCAAATCANTATTTATTATGGATAATTTTTTTATTACTTTGTGTCTTTAAACACAAACAATAACTAGTATATTGATATGGATAAAATCATATTCTCCAAATCAATTTATCAAACTTTATATCTTAAGTGATATGTCAAAATTTTATGTATTGAATATTTTATAAATTTAGTGAACCTCATTGATCCAATCACTTACATTAATTTGAAATACAAAATTTAGTCAACAATTTGTTCAGCATAGTGTTGATATCAATTTTAAATTTAAAAAAGATATTCCTTTTCTGAAAAATATCGGATTGTGGGTCCCCCCGGCCCTACCATCTAAATCAAAGAGAAGAAAAAACGTAGGGAATGCTAGAGTTACCAAGTCCCAACCAATCAACCGCATATGAATTCGTCACACTTGGCGTCTTTTCCTAATGTTAGATCGAGAAAGATGAAAAAAGGATCAAATTGAAAAATCACATTGACAATGTTAACGAAACAATGTTTTGATTTGGCTGTATCAAATATTCTTTCATATTTTAACCAGCATTTTAAAAAAAAATCAAATTTAAAACTTGTTTTAAACTGCAATTTAGCTTTTATTTAATCAATTACATCACATTAAAAAACATCATTTAGATATATTTTTGGATCCATCTAATATTATTCTTAGAGCATCCCTATAGAATTTGAGTAGGCCAAGTCAACTTCTCTACATTTTGGAGTAATGATGTACATAATAAACAGAAAATTGTGGATAGGTACGTTATATATTACTTACTTGTGGAGAAATATTATGCAGATTCTATTGTTTATATAAGTCATTTTTTAGGAAATGTTTTGTGAGTAGATACACATTGATTGTTTTTTAAATATTTTTATTTATTTAAATTCCTTTTTTTTTAATCATAGACGATTTTTTACGTATTGAATTGTAAGATTTAGTTTCCTATTTCAATTGGACAACTAAATGATTTTTTATGTATTTAATTGTGGGATTTTATTTCTTATTTCAATGGAACAACAAGACGCTTTTTTAAACAGTTAATTTTGGGATTCAATTTTCTATTTCAATGGGACAACATGTTTGCATTTTAAACTACATTTTATTCTTTTATTCAACGGTTGGTGTTTTAAAACTTTGTCAAACCCTACATATAATGTATATATACAGTGTGACATTAAAATCACATTGTAATGCCACACTTTTTTAAACCCTACATATGGATGTGTATATGTAGTGTGAAATTGATGTTATACTGTGATGTCCACAATGTGTCAAACATTACATATAATGTGTATATGCAATGTAAAATTTGTTGTCACACCAATATTGTGATATACTTTGTCACAGTGTGACAAAATATGTGATNTATATGCAATGTAAAATTTGTTGTCACACCAATATTGTGATATACTTTGTCACAGTGTGACAAAATATGTGATAAGAGAATTTATTTGAGAGTAGATATTGTGTATTGTTTGAATTTCAATTTTTCTTCATAAATCGTTCCATGACCCGCCGCCAATGGTAAAAACGTGTGAACAATTATTGCCTATTGTCCTTCTTCTCGCAAGTTTCCTTATATGGGAAAAAAACCTCATCAACTTCAAAAAAGGGTATTTTTGACTTTAGTTATAGTGAGTAGATTATTTTTCAAATAATTCTAATATTGTGTACCAACCTTGTTTTCCCAATAATAAAATTGTTATTAAATTTTACTTATTAAAAAAATAGGTTAATTATAAAATATCTCCTTCAACTTTAGAAAATTTGTCATTCACCCCTTAAAGTTTTAATTTTTACAAATAGTACCATAAAGTTCGAATATTTTATAATTAATTTTAACAACTAATATAAAAAATAACTTAAGTTAGACATAAAAAATTCATGTGATCTCTACTTTATTGAAAAAATATAATTATCCTTGAAAAAGTGTGTATCTGTGTGTGTTGGGTGGAGGTGAAGGTAGAGGTGCAGACAAACATGATATTGTGCAGTGTGTTAGTGTTAGACTGAATAGGTGTATTTTTTTCTTGGCTTTTCTATTTTTTATTTGTTAGGTATAGAATTGGTATTTCAAAAAAAAAAAATATATATAAAAAATAATATTCAAGATAGAGGGTATTATAGTACTTTCATGTCCCAACGGGTGTTTTTAGATAATAAGTTAAAGTGGGTTAACACTCATAATGACAGGTTATTAAGGTAGTGGGTCTCATAAAACCTTTGTTTGAGAAGCATTTTTAAGGCTGGATAACAATCACGGGTCAAACCTTAACCCGGTTGCTACGGTGGCATTTAACCCCCATACAATGTTTCAATTAACAGGGTTACAAACCCAGGCACTGGGTTACCCTCCCCACAGACATATTTGCCCTTCTCTCTCTTCAGCCACTCATTCCTCTCTATTTCTCCTGAGCAACTGAGCTCGTCTTCAATCCACCGACGTCCAGGCCGTCGTCACCGCTACCACTGCCCTTTGGGTTGTCCTGTTCCATGTTTCTCAACCTCACAAAACCACTCAATCTTAACTTGCGAAATTCGAATTTCACATTTTGATGTATATTGAGCTTTGAAAGTTTATTTGGCGAAGGGGAGAAGAGCTCGATGGGTGGTGGTAGGCAGGGGGAGAAAGATGGGAGTGGAGGTGGAGGTGGAGGTGGAGTTGGTGGTGGGATGTATATGGCGGTGGTGGTGCAGATCGTCAATGGCTTTTGGGTTGTTCTAGGCGCTGGGTTTGAGGGATTTATTAATGTAGAATTACACTTAGGTGCCATAAAATTTGTCATTTAATTATTCAGAACCCTGATATTTAAAATATTAAACACAAATTCCCTCAAGTTTATACGCATTATTCAGACCCCTGATATTTAAAATATTAAACACAAATTCCCTCAAGTTTATACGCACGTAATACTTAGATCCCTCAGGATAAATATATTCGTTAAAAAATTACACTTAAACCCTTTTAAAGTTTGTAATAGGTATATAATACNAAGTTTATACGCACGTAATACTTAGATTTCTCAGGATAAATATATTCGTTAAAAAATTATACTTAAACCCTTTTAAAATTTGTAATAGGTATCTAAGATTCGGACCCCTTAAATTTAAAATATTATACTTAGACAAAAAATATTTCAATCAAATATAGAATATTAAATATTATTTTACAATCAAAATTCATATTCTATTGTATTATTTATTGAAATAAAATTAAAAATAAAATTTTAATTTTTTCTTAAAAAATTGTAATTAATATATAATTATCCTATCTATTGAAATAAAACTAAAAAATTAAACAAGGGGTCTAAATCATATATAATTTTTATATGTTTTTAAGTATATATGAAAAATGTATAATTTTATTAGGATAATTCACCGGTCCAAACATATTAAGGCAAGATTGTTTGTCTTTCTCTCGTTGTAATCAATTTTTAAGAAATGAAATAAAGTGTTGATTTGTTTGAAAAAAAATACCAAAAAAAAAATAATATATATATATATATATATATATATATGTATTTAAATTTCCTTATTTTTATATGTTTTTATGTATATATAAAAAATGTATAATTTTATTAGACTTGGATGGGTTAACCAAACATAGGATATGGTTGGTTTGGATTGGAATAGATAGAGTCATGAGTAGAATGATAAATTACTACAAAATTATTTGTATAATCTATGAGACTCACTAAATTATACATTTGTTTCCCAAATAAAGGTTAGAATTGAATATAATCTTGGGTTAGAGTTTTAAAATGGACGAGTGAGTTTGGTTTTAATTGGTTAGGATATAAAAAAAGAAAACCTACCCTATCCCATCCCATTATCCAAGCACACCCAACAAGTACAATCAATTAATTTAATCCACTTAAAACTTGGAAAAGAACAAATTATAGCATTTGACACCACAAGGAGCTGATTAACAAGACAAGAGACATAATTGAAGGGGATAAATTATAATCAATTCTAAAAAAATATAAAAGTAATTAATTTATCAAAATTAGTATTGTGGTACTGTTTGAACCGTCCCAGTCGTGCCTTTTAATTTAAAAAACATAAAATATTTGTAGCACCGCCGCCCATTCCAATTGTTCTTCGGACTTTGTGAATCAAAGTCTGCGGTCTGGACAAGAATGGCGGTGGAATGGTGGTGGCCGACGTCGGCTACTCTAGAAGGAGAATGAGGACGGAAAAGTAAACAAGAGGAAATTTTACACTTTATATAATTTTTCTATGAACACACACAAGAAAAGCATGTAAATTTTGAATAAATTACACTTCATAATCCCTTAAATTGTTTGCATGATTATTTTTTCATAGTCAATGAAGTGAGTGGAACCGCCAACAAAAAATGGCTACCATTGAGCCAATGTTGATAAAGTGGACTGTCATGTACTTTCACTTTGAACGTGGTGGAATGTTACATTAAAATAGTTATAAATTCTAATCTCTCACAAATCTTAAAATTTTTGGGTCAGCAGTTAGATTTATAACATTTGTCTCCTCTAATATTAGTAGTTTATTTCTTTTTCTTTATAGTTCATTTGATAGGAAAGATGAAAAGTAAAAAAAATATATTTTCTATCATTTAAGGAATGAATGATACATTTCATATTATTTGTGTTTGGTAGGTTTTTAATTTTTAATTTTTTTTAAAAAATTTAAAAACATATTTTATTATTATAATTATATATAAAATTAATGTAAACATAAAATATGTATATATCAAAAGATATATAGATAAATAAGATACATTTCAACACAAATAATTAACTTTTCATTCACTTTCCTTTTGATTTTAAAGGGATTGATTTTAGTGAGTTCGAAGAAAAACTCATTCATCCTTCCTATTTTACTTCATTACCAAATATGATGTTTTATCTATCCCTCCAACTTTTCATTCTTCCAACTTTCTATCCTTCTATTTTTTTATCATACCAAACAGAACATTACACTTGATAAATTCTACATGAATTAATGGCGAGTGATTTCCCCTTCACAGAAATTGAAGGAAAAAGTATGACCAATGCTACTTTGTTCTTAATTTATTGACATTGTTTCTTGACTTAATTAATTACGGTCATTGGATTAATGAATTTAACTAGATTCAAATAATATTTTTGAAAAAGAGTTGGAGTAAATGTGGATCCAATCTGAGCCCATGTTGCTCCTATTATGATTTTCATTGTTAGAAAAACTTAATTGAAGAACGGCTTAAATTTTGAGAATTTCATTGGTAGTTTAGAATCAAAACTAAGGACTATTATTCACACATAATTCATTTTGCAAATTTGGTAGAATGCAAGAATTGAATAAGACGATAGAACAGACCCGCCTTCTTTTTGGACCAGACCATTCTGTATTTTGAGGGTGGCTTTGGGTTTTGTTTTGTTTTTTGTTTTTTATTTTATTTTATTATATATATATAAAATAATAATAATAATAATAACGGATAAAACGGGACGGGGAAGGACGAGGCAGAGGAGGGACGGGGGTAAGTGTCAGTCAATCCCCCCACGGGTATTCCCGTATATGTTCACTATCCAATACCTATAGTACATCTCTGGTCTAAACGGGACGAATACTCATTTTTACCTATTCCATTACCATCCCTAATGGACACCCTAGGTGGAATAGGTCTTTCAGTTGCAAAATCTATATAATAAAGTAACTTATAATTTAAATTTCAAAAGATAAATCAAATAATTTTTGCTATTCGCGGTTGAAATTACTTTAAATTTTACTTTAAAGTTAATTTAACGGCTAATATTAGCACCCTAAATTTAATAGAAAAAATAGGGCCATAAGGGTGTATTTGAAGTAACTTTTTAAAAATACTTTTAAAAATTATTTCTTATAAATACTTTAAAAAAAAATAGTGTTTAAAAATACCTCACCACCACCTCTACCACCACTGCCACTACTACCACCGTCTCCGCCACCACCATCACCACCGTCGTCACCACCCCCACTGCACCCGCCATCGCCACCGCCACCACCACTACTGCCACCACCTTTACTGTCGCTGCCTCCACCACCATCACCTCCCGCCACCACTATCCCCACCGTCACCGCCACCACCACCACTATCATCACCGTTGTTGCCGCCGTCACTACCACCATCGTCGCAACCATCATGGTCATTGTCATCTATCACAATCATCATCGTCTCCTACCACCACTATTATCGCCCACCACCTTTCACCCTCACTACAAACCGATACTTAAATTCTTTTATCTCTTTTCTATGTTTGTGATTTAATTTTACAAATATATTTATTGTTTACTATTTTTTATTATTCTGTGCCTTTAGACACATACAATAACTAGTTATTCAACAAAAGAGGTTCCTTTGTTATTTTAAAATTTTCAANTTAGTTATTCAACAAAAGAGGTTCCTTTGTTATTTTAAAATTTTCAAGGAGTAACCATGCTATTATTAAAAATATTAAGGGACATCATTATAATTTATAATTTTCAAAAAATATATTTTACCACGAAAACAAATGACTTAAAAAGAAAACACTTTTCCATCCCCTACTGTTTAGGCTTTAAAGCAAACCAAAATCATTCGTTTTCAACTTGACTCTGACTCGAGATAAAAAGTAAGCAATTTAAAACTCATTATAACATTGATCTCATAAAAATATTATGCTATTGAACTTCAGCTTTTGACCAGTTTAAGTAAAAACTTAGATAAATAATATAATTATCTTAACAATTTAAACTAACGATAATTTAATGTTTAATTGCAACTTCTTAAAGTTTACACCCTGTGACCAAAAGAAGGATAATACTACGGTCCAGAGAAAATAAAAGTAATACATTACCAAAAGTTATTAGTTTTTAAGATTAAGTTATATATTTTGAAAGTAAAGTTATAATTATTTGAAATAATTCATGTTCGATTACTTGTAAAAGTTATAATTTTCATAATTAATCATAATTATGTATACNTATATAATAAAGTAACTTATAATTTAAATTTCAAAAGATAAATCAAATAATTTTTGTTATTCGCGGTTGAAATTACTTTAAATTTTACTTTAAAGTTAATTTAACGACTAATATTAGCACCCTAAATTTAATAGAAAAAATAGGACCATAAGAGTGTATTTGAAGTAACTTTTTAAAAATACTTTTAAAAATTATTTCTTATAAATACATTAAAAAAAATAGTGTTTAAAAATGCCCCACCACCACCTCTACCACCACTGCCACTACTACCACCGTCTCCGCCACCACCACCACCACCACCGTCGTCACCACCCCCACTGCACCCGCCATCGCCACCGCCACCACCACTACTGCCACCATCTCTACTGTCGCTGCCTCCACCACCATCACCTCCCGCCACCACTATCCCCATCGTCACCGCCACCGCTACCACTATCATCACCGTTGTTGCCGTCGCCACTACTACCATCGCCGCCGCCGCCACCATGGTCATTGTCATCTATCACAATCATCATCGTCTCCTACCACCACTATTGTCGCCCACCACCTTTCACCCTCACTACAAACCGATACTTAAATTCTTTTATCTCTTCTCTATGTTTGTGATTTAATTTTATAAATATGTTTATTGTTTACCATTTTTTATTATTCTGTGCCTTTAGGCACATACAATAATTAGTTATTCAACAAAAGAGGTTCCTTTGTTATTTTAAAATTTTCAAGGAGTAACCATGCTATTATTAAAAATATTAAGGGACATCATTATAATTTATAATTTTCAAAAAATATATTTTACCACGAAAACAAATGACTTAAAAAGAAAACACTTTTCCATCCCCTACTGTTTAGGCTTTAAAGCAAACCAAAATCATTCGTTTTCAACTTGACTCTGACTCGAGATAAAAAGTAAGCAATTTAAAACTCATTATAACATTGATCTCATAAAAATATTATGCTATTGAACTTCAGCTTTTGACCAGTTTAAGTAAAAACTTAGATAAATAATATAATTATCTTAACAATTTAAACTAACGATAATTTAATGTTTAATTGCAACTTCTTAAAGTTTACACCCTGTGACCAAAAGAAGGATAATACTACGGTCCAGAGAAAATAAAAGTAATACATTACCAAAAGTTATTAGTTTTTAAGATTAAGTTATATATTTTGAAAGTAAAGTTATAATTATTTGAAATAATTCGTGTTCGATTACTTGTAAAAGTTATAATTTTCATAATTAATCATAATTATGTATACTTTATTTTATTTATTTAATTTTTTTGGGAAGAGAGGGGGAGGGAGAGGGGAGACTTAAACCTTTGATCTAAAAAGGATAAATTATTCACAAGGTAAGAAGTACCATTGAATCAAAGACCCGTTAATTCATGTATACTTTATAAATGTTAAAAAAAAGAGCTTATATATTTTACAATTATAATTTATACATTAAAAAATTATAACTTAATTTAAAAAAATATAATTTTTATTGCATTAGTTATAGTAGTCTTCCTCCCAAATATCAAAATGTATTTTTTGTGCATTATTTTGGTCACTAAGGAAATAGAAATGTTACTGACTTATTTCAAAAACGAGTAATGCAATACTAATCAAATTGTTGTCCCAAATTTTTTATTCCAAATCAATGCAGGTGATTGAATTAGTAAAGTTTACTAGCTCCACAAAATATTCAATGCATAAGATTTTGACACATCACTTTGAATACAATATTTAGTAAACAAATTTGGNTAAATTAGTAAAGTTTACTAGTTCCACAAAATATTTAATGCATAAGATTTTGACACATCACTTTGAATACAATATTTAGTAAACAAATTTGGACAACATAATTTTATCTTTTGAAAATATAATGGAAATGAATAAAAAATTATAATTTTTTTTTTCAAAAAATTGATTGAAATATATAAAAATATTTTAAAACGCCTTAAAATATTACGAAATAATAGTGTAAATAAGTCAAAATATTTCAAAACACATTAAAACATTATAAAATATTTTGAGGTATTAGAATTTCAATTCTATCTGATTCATTTTGATCTTAAAAACAGATGGTTAATAGTACTTTTAATTTCTAAAGTATATTTGTTTTGTCANTGAAACTCCTTAAAATATTACGAAATAATAGTGTAAATAAGTCAAAATATTTCAAAACACATTAAAATATTATAAAATATTTTGAGGTATTAGAATTTCAATTCTATCTGATTCATTTTGACCTTAAAAACAGATGGTTAATAGTACTTTTAATTTCTAAAGTATATTTGTTTTGTCAATTTGGTATTCATTGTATTAATTTATCAATTTGATCCTTAAAGTTTTCATTTTAGTCAAATAATTTGTTANCAATTTGGTATTCATTGTATTAATTTATCAATTTGATCCTTAAAGTTTTCATTTTAGTCAAATAATTTGTTAAATTTTTTGATAAAAGTGATAACGTGTTATTTTTTAGACGAAATCATATACCCAACACTTGATCATTCTGCAAAAAAATTAACTGTAAAAATTATTTAAATATAAATTAAATACTTTAAAAACTAAATTAATATTTTAGAGGTACATATACGTTTTGAGACCGAGAGTTCTATTAATCCAAATACAAAAAAACGTTTCCCCCGTTTCAAAACCAAATATTGCTCCTTTCCTCCCTCGCGTAAAGAAAGTCTGTTTCCAAACTTTTATAAGCCAACACGGTACGGTGACGCATATTTCGTCACTGTAATCAAGATCTAATAAAGGGTTAGTTATAGTGTACCCCATCCCATATCACTATCGTATACCTCTCGCCACGTCTAAAGTTTCTTTCGCCCTCAAGTTCCTCTGTCCCCTCTGACATTCCTCACAACCAACTCACAATCTTCCCGTGCTAGCTCTTTTCTCGCTTGCCGGATCTTTGAAGAGCACGAAAATCGAATGAATCTTGATTTGTTTTCTAATTGTGTATCTGTAATTAGCTTTCGATATTCGATTGTAGTCAGGGAATGCGAGTCGGTGATTTAGTTTATTTAAATATAGTGTGATGAATAAGCAAATGGAAAACGGTGTAGTGAAGAACGGTGTTGTGTGCTCCTCGGAATCGGTAAATGGAGGCGAAGATGTTTATAGCTGTAAAGAATCTGATGCTTCATCGGCTGATCATCTCGTTGTGATGGTCCATGGAATTCTTGGAAGGTCAGTGTTATGTGTGTGTGTGTGTGCAGACACTGGACTCATATTTCTCATTTTCTTTTTTGGAATGTCAAAACATGTTAATGGATCTTGAAGTTCAAGAAATTCGCTTTGTTTTGGTATAATTTAAATAATAATTTGATATATCTATTGTATTTAGAAAAGTTAATTTTAATTCTTGTGCCAATATCGAAGCGGTTTTCTTTGATTTGGAATGTTTTCAAGTCGATAATTTGTTCTGAATTTTTCTCAATCTGGAAATAATTTGCATTTCTTTGCAACTTGCAGATGAAATTTTAGGTTTTCTATTGTCTTTATTTATCGGTGTGTGTGTTCTTTTGGGTATTTTTAAGAAGATTTTCAATGAATTTGTTTGTGGCAGGCGGTAATTTTTGAGCATTTACTTGTTGCTTCATTTTTTTCTGTTCCACTTTTCAAATTTTTGAGAAAGATTTTATTTTTGTCATTAACTGCAAGAGCTTCTGAGCTTGCNCTTGTTGCTTCATTTTTTTCTGTTCCACTTTTCAAATTTTTGAGAAAGATTTTATTTTTGTCATTAACTGCAAGAGCTTCTGAGCTTGCGGATTTTACTAAATTTCAAGTCTCTGAGGTTGTCTATGACTTTCATATGGAAATTCGCAGGCTTGATCATCACATAAAGGCTATCACTTCAATTGATGGCAATGGTCCTGCCTTTCGTTTTGTAAATTGAATTTGTTTACTTGGTTATATAAATGGGGCAAATGCTTCTGCACTGGAGATTGGCCTGATATGTTTTCTGAAACTGGTTCCATATTTTGAATTGTCACTTCAATTATAATGAACTCGTTTGGCCTGTGTCTTTGTCTTAGTGGAATTAGTGTATCCTTAAGGGGAAAGATGGTGCGAATAGTCATCTTTTGAGTTTAATCCATGTAATGATAAATGAAAATTGAACAGGAAACAAGTTTGGTTTGGTGTTATTGTTGGAACAGTTTCCAGTAAAAGCAAATGCATCCACGATGCATTTAGCAACTAAAATGGTTGTGCTTTACAGATTTCTTGTACACTATCTCTATTGAATATTACATCATCATGGTTTGTTAATATTGGTGCTGTATTATTTTGCAGCGACATGAATTGGAAGTTTGCGGCTGAGAAGTTTGTTAGAGAGCTACCTGATAAAGTATTTGTTCACTGTAAGAAGCAGCATTTCAGTTTTCTTTATGATTTTTCATGGGGTGGTTTTCCACTTTTGAATGCTTGATGTCTTTAGATCATGTTGTACTGAGTTTATTCTCTGGAAAATCCCCACTCTGACCACATCAAAAAAGTTGTAAAGAAGAAAAATCAGAACCTGACCTTCAAAAATTGCTGTTCTCATTGCCATCAAAGTTTTGCTGAATGTCCAATATGAAAAGAATAACAAAAAAGGATTTCACTCAGGTTTGTATAGCCCTTTAGGCGTCTCCTAGTAGGCCACAAAACATGCTATACGTGGCCTTGAATGGGTTGCCATCAAGTGAAATTCAGTTGCTCGACTAGTTGTTCTTTGTATGCCATGCTCCACAACTTCTTGGAGCCTGATTGACTTTTCAGTCATATCTTAATCCAAATCTTAATCTGAAGCAGGATATAATATAATTTGGAAGTTGGTGTTAATTTAGCAATTGAATTTTTGGTCAAATCTTAGATGTGTAGTGTTTCCCATGTCCTGTTTGCACCATTTACTGCTAACATGTTTCAGTACTAGTGTTTGTTCAACCTTTTTTGGGGGCTGTACGTGAGTGTTCAAATGTGAGACCAGTTACATGTGTGTTCAAATTTGAGACCAGTAGTAATATGTGTTTGGCTGAATGATTACTTGCATCGACTAATTCTATTTGGTTAACTTGCTCTAGGTAGCACGCGGAATATGGCTAAGCTGACATTAGATGGTGTGGATGTTATGGGTGACCGATTGGTGGAGGAGGTTGGTAGCTCCGTTGTGTTTTAGGGATTTTGTTGCGTCAATAGTTCAACCTAATCCCTTGAAAAATGTGCTTTAAAGAAGATTCATTTGTTGTGGATATTATATTGACAAGTGTGAATTCCAGGTCCTTGAAATGGTCAAACAAAAGCCATGTCTACGCAAGATTTCTTTTGTTGCACATTCTGTGGGAGGGCTAGTGGCTAGATATGCCATTGGGAGATTGTATGCGCCTCCTAGAAAGGAAAATGGGGAGGATTTGTCAGCTAATGTCTGTGGAAAGGAATTAAAGGGTACAATAGGTGGGTTGGAGCCGATAAACTTTATTACTGTTGCCACGCCTCATCTTGGTTCAAGGGGTAACAGGCAGGTATTTTCTCGTTTCCTCTCTTGTCTGTAAAGAGTTCCAAATTTCATAAATATCAGGTTTGTTCCTTTCAAATGTAAATGTTGAGAAACAAAAAAATCTTTTGCTGCTTATAATTTCTGAAGAGAATAGCTGGTTTATCACTGGAAGATGGGGCATTTGGCCATGGTTTGAGATTTAATAGCATTGTAATTAGGCACACATTCTGGTTGAATGAAATATCTTTACCTTGTGTATATGGTTGTCAGGATAATTTTGGAATTTGCATGATGGGATATGTGCCGTCAGCTACTCAGCTTGATATGTGCCCTTACAGAACTTTTAGAGTTTTTGGGGGTTCTTAGCTGTGGCCAACTACCTTTGTTGACCCTTTAGCTGACTTTAGAGGCGCACTGTGAGAAGTGGGAGAAATTTATGAGTTCGTCATAGGAAGTGTGTTTTTAGTATGTTCATCCATTTAAAAGTATTTTGATCTTGGTGAAACTGCTTACGATGATCCAGGTGTATCAATTTAATCCTGTACTTGGGGTGAAAAATGCCTTACTTTTTCAATCTAACTGTTGACAGATTTATGCACTGAAGTGATGTTATGATAAAAGAAAAGCGGAAGTTTAAGACGTTTTAGAGAAATAATTATTTTCCATGTGGGAGGAACTTGAATTTGGATAAGCTATTAGCTTTGCTTACAACTATACCCTTTTATGCGTGCATAACAGAAGTGACCACAAAGCAGCGTTTTGAAAGCTTATTTAGGAATATTTCAGAGTTTTAAGTATGTGGATTCCTCCTTTTCCAATGTGTATTGATAATTATAACATAGCCTTATAATTGTATATGGTGCATGTTGGCCACTAGTGCGTTTTGATGATATGCTCTGGCAATCAAAACTTGAGTTGACTAATACTTAATCTATTTAGTTATATTTTCTGCACAGGGTGAGACATGAAAACAGGTAAAAATATGGAACTTTAAAATTGCGTGGAGAAGGCAACAGAGAAAAGCACAAAAATTCTCCCATTTGACAACTCTTTAACCACTTCATGATGCACTTTCTAAGTTTTCTCTCTTGATAAAGCACTTTTGAAATTTAGTTAGGCAGTGACTTCATAGAAATGTTTCTTTAGAAGAGCAAAAAATTAGGTGTTGTCTTCCCTTTTGGCAGGAAGCTTAGTTGGCTGCATATATGTTTTGCCTGAACAGTCACCTATTTCAGATTTAATGGTTCCAGAAAATAGGCTCTATGTGGAGTTAGTGGGTTTGTTTGAGTAGTTATGGAGCTGGCCACCCAAGAGATGGCTTGGGTTTGACTCTCGCCAGCTGCATAGCAGTTCTCCTTCCCCTTCCCTTTAAGATCATCTATCTGAGCCAAATATGAATTTGATTGTGAAAGTTTAGCATTCCAGTCATGACTATAACTCCACTGATCTGTCATCTGGGTTTGCGTCTGTTGATAATTCATATCATTGCTTTGGCCTCATTCTGTTCATACCTAGACTTACTTCCTTTGATATTGAGCAAGTCAATAACATTCCTGGCTTTTCATGACACATTTCCCGCCTTACTATTAATGATGTTGTTTCAATTAGTAAGTAGTCTTGTATGATTTATTGTCTTTGACTTGTTGATAGGTACCATTTCTCTTTGGGGTCCCTGCCTTTGAGAAAGCTGCTAGTCTTGTTATTCACTTGATATTTAGGAGAACAGGCAGACACCTGTTCCTTAATGATGCTGATGGAGGAAAGCCCCCATTGCTCAGGCGCATGGTGGAAGATTATGGTGACTGTCATTTCATGTATGTTACTAACAGCCCAAGTGTTATGTAAACTGCATTGATTGATACTAGGATTCTTGAGATGATTTCTAATGTGAATCTAATGTGTGTTCCCAACTCATCAATGCAGGGCTGCATTGCATTCATTCAAACGCCGGGTTGCATATTCAAATGTTGGCTACGACCGTATCCTGCTTACACAGTTGAAGTAACCCTTAATTTATGCTACTTGGATCATATCTTCTTTGTTATCCTTCATAAAATAATTTGCAGATATTGTGGGCTGGAGAACATCATCAATTAGATGTAACTGTTGCTTACCCAAGGTATTTTCTTCAGCCTGTTTATTGGGATCATGGTTACAATTTTGTTTGCAGTTTAATCATGAGAACATCTTCTTGTTTATAGTGGGAGGACTTTGTAAATGAAAAATATCCTCATATTGTGTATGAAGAACACTGCAAGGCGCGTGAGGGTGAGGAGTGTGAGCACACTTTAACGGAGGATGATGGTTTAGATGAGCTAGAAGGTTCGTAGCTTCAACCTGTGATCTTTAGTTGTAACAAGTTAAAATTTCTCGAACACTAGTTGCTGCAGCATTCCTAGTTTCTCCTTTGGTTCATGGGATGCTATCAGGTTATTTCTTCCCATGAAAGTCCCTTCTCTCTTTGCACTTAAGTCTACTGGGTTGTCTCCTTTTTACATCACACCACTAGTAATTCTTATGACTTATCGGAGTGGTTCATTAATTCATTTCTTTTATCTACCTCACTATTGGCAACAATATTTCTGTGGACTTCCGGTAAAAATAGTAGATTGGCAAGGAAAGTGACTCATTCATGGAACCTCTGTCATATTCCTTCCATATCCCATTTCCATTCATTAATATCCCTTCTTTGACATAACAGATGTTTTCTAATCTTGTTCTATTTTCTAGTTCCTCGTTGTGACTGTCTTTAATAGTTGAAAGCCATCCCATGCGCATTGCATCAACTCTCCAAGAATCTAATTCATCTGTAATTTGACCAAGTACCAACATTTCTTATCTTCTGTCTTTTTATTTTTTTTCCTTTCATGAATCAGAGAACATAACTTGACAGCGATAATTTTTTGAAGTGTTATGTACTGGAAACATATTTTATTTTCAATTAAAAGTTTTTTTTGGCCAGTTTTCAATGCATTGCAATTAACTACAGTGAATGACTGCTACTTGTTGCTATAAGAAGCCGCCGTCATATGCTTTCTGGTTTTGGAAGGATGAATGATGATCTGGGGCTTGACTGAATGGATAATGACATTCTAGTAATGTGTACTTACTGCAGCCTGCCCTTTTTTTGCAATTAACTGTCCTCTTCTTATAATGAATTTGTATCCTACCCTATAGTGAGAAGTTAGTAAGCATGAATTTGTCAATTCTTACCCAAGCTTTTNTGCAGATATTGTGGGCTGGAGAACATCATCAATTAGATGTAACTGTTGCTTACCCAAGGTATTTTCTTCAGCTTGTTTATTGGGATCATGGTTACAATTTTGTTTGCAGTTTAATCATGAGAACATCTTCTTGTTTATAGTGGGAGGACTTTGTAAATGAAAAATATCCTCATATTGTGTATGAAGAACACTGCAAGGCGCGTGAGGGTGAGGAGTGTGAGCACACTTTAACGGAGGATGATGGTTTAGATGAGCTAGAAGGTTCGTAGCTTCAACCTGTGATCTTTAGTTGTAACAAGTTAAAATTTCTCGAACACTAGTTGCTGCAGCATTCCTAGTTTCTCCTTTGGTTCATGGGATGCTATCAGGTTATTTCTTCCCATGAAAGTCCCTTCTCTCTTTGCACTTAAGTCTACTGGGTTGTCTCCTTTTTACATCACACCACTAGTAATTCTTATGACTTATCGGAGTGGTTCATTAATTCATTTCTTTTATCTACCTCACTATTGGCAACAATATTTCTGTGGACTTGCGGTAAAAATAGTAGATTGGCAAGGAAAGTGACTCATTCATGGAACCTCTGTCATATTCCTTCCATATCCCATTTCCATTCATTAATATCCCTTCTTTGACATAACAGATGTTTTCTAATCTTGTTCTATTTTCTAGTTCCTCGTTGTGACTGTCTTTAATAGTTGAAAGCCATCCCATGCGCATTGCATCAACTCTCCAAGAATCTAATTCATCTGTAATTTGACCAAGTACCAACATTTCTTATCTTCTGTCTTTTTATTTTTTTTCCTTTCATGAATCAGAGAACATAACTTGACAGCGATAATTTTTTGAAGTGTTATGTACTGGAAACATATTTTATTTTCAATTAAAAGTTTTTTTTGGCCAGTTTTCAATGCATTGCAATTAACTACAGTGAATGACTGCTACTTGTTGCTATAAGAAGCCGCCGTCATATGCTTTCTGGTTTTGGAAGGATGAATGATGATCTGGGGCTTGACTGAATGGATAATGACATTCTAGTAATGTGTACTTACTGCAGCCTGCCCTTTTTTTGCAATTAACTGTCCTCTTCTTATAATGAATTTGTATCCTACCCTATAGTGAGAAGTTAGTAAGCATGAATTTGTCAATTCTTACCCAAGCTTTTCAAGTTGGCATTTTTCCTCATTCCAAATTAGCTTGTAGCATTGGAGGTTAAATTGCCTTACAAAATTTATTCCTTTACCATGATTGTCCCAATGCAGTTATAAAATTTATGCTTTTTTCATTCTTTGAGCATGGCTTTGCACATCCCGGTTTTTCATTCTTTGAGCATAGTTAAATGATTTTTCTGTGTGCTGCATCCTTTTTATTTGTTTATATATGTATTCTGTGTCAGAGTACGTGAGTTTTTTCCTTCATTGTTTTACACTGATAACTTGTCTATATCCTGTCATGGGTTTATAATGCAGGGGAACTGATGACTGGCCTATCCCGTGTGTCATGGGAAAAAGTAGATGTGAGCTTTCACAGCAGCAGGCTTAGGTTTGCAGCTCATAGCCTTNTGCGGTAAAAATAGTAGATTGGCAAGGAAAGTGACTCATTCATGGAACCTCTGTCATATTCCTTCCATAACCCATTTCCATTCATTAATATCCCTTCTTTGACATAACAGATGTTTTCTAATCTTGTTCTATTTTCTAGTTCCTCGTTGTGACTGTCTTTAATAGTTGAAAGCCATCCCATGCGCATTGCATCAACTCTCCAAGAATCTAATTCATCTGTAATTTGACCAAGTACCAACATTTCTTATCTTCTGTCTTTTTATTTTTTTTCCTTTCATGAATCAGAGAACATAACTTGACAGCGATAATTTTTTGAAGTGTTATGTACTGGAAACATATTTTATTTTCAATTAAAAGTTTTTTTTGGCCAGTTTTCAATGCATTGCAATTAACTACAGTGAATGACTGCTACTTGTTGCTATAAGAAGCCGCCGTCATATGCTTTCTGGTTTTGGAAGGATGAATGATGATCTGGGGCTTGACTGAATGGATAATGACATTCTAGTAATGTGTACTTACTGCAGCCTGCCCTTTTTTTGCAATTAACTGTCCTCTTCTTATAATGAATTTGTATCCTACCCTATAGTGAGAAGTTAGTAAGCATGAATTTGTCAATTCTTACCCAAGCTTTTCAAGTTGGCATTTTTCCTCATTCCAAATTAGCTTGTAGCATTGGAGGTTAAATTGCCTTACAAAATTTATTCCTTTACCATGATTGTCCCAATGCAGTTATAAAATTTATGCTTTTTTCATTCTTTGAGCATGGCTTTGCACATCCCGGTTTTTCATTCTTTGAGCATAGTTAAATGATTTTTCTGTGTGCTGCATCCTTTTTATTTGTTTATATATGTATTCTGTGTCAGAGTACGTGAGTTTTTTCCTTCATTGTTTTACACTGATAACTTGTCTATATCCTGTCATGGGTTTATAATGCAGGGGAACTGATGACTGGCCTATCCCGTGTGTCATGGGAAAAAGTAGATGTGAGCTTTCACAGCAGCAGGCTTAGGTTTGCAGCTCATAGCCTTATTCAGGTTTCTCTCTCTCTCTCTCTCTCTCCACACCCCCCCCCCCCCAAAAAAAAAAAAAAACCCACCCTACCGTTGAGGGTGGTTGACCCTTCCAATATCTCAAATCGAAAATCCTGGATTTGAGTTGATGTCCTTTGTGAGTTAACATGAAACTCAAGGTAGAAGATACACCAAACTTGGACAAGGATCATGGTTCTTGGCAGAGTAAGAATTGGGGCCAGCCAATTTATGGTGAAAGAAGCATATCTATGCAAAAAAAAGAAAAAGAAAAAAAAAGAAAAGACAAAAGAACACGAGGAATAAGGGGTCCACCATGTGGAACATGTAGCTGACGATATGGTAACTCTAACTGAAGTTTGTTTATTTAATAGAAAAAAAAGCATTAGAAGTATGAAAAATCAAATTTAAGAGGAATTTATGTGACATCATTTTTCAAACAAAAACAGGTGAACATTATGGTACAAGTATGTTACATGTGGAGATTTTGGTATATGCTACTTTGTGTAGGAGCTCCTTTTCCCATCTTCCAAAATGCGGTGCCATTATTTCCATCTTTCAAAATACCATTTTCTTTGCCTTCATTCATTCTTCCAAAGTGTGATATTCATCCTGACGGAACATTATGCAGGTCAAAGACCCTTGCACACATTCCGAAGGTGCGGATGTTATACAACACATAATTGACCATTTTCTTATTTGAGGCCTATCAACAACCAAGATGCACTCTGTCTCCCCATGTAAGGCTACATTGTGTATGGCGCAGAAGAATATGCCTGCCATTGAAATCCCCGTACTGGATTGTTGATTCGTACTGCGTGACTTCCTTGCTTGCAGGCTGAAAGATGCTCGAAGTGCGAATGATGGGCAACTCTGACACGATTAAGAAGCAGCTAAAATATTTTTTTTTATTCATTAGGCATTTCAGTGTACATGAGCACACTTGGTTAATCAGTTAATTGAAGAATGTTGCATTATTACCCATTGAGTAAAGCTATTTAGGCTCTCAATTTACTGCCACAATTTGCAGATCCAATCTACTATTACCATTGTATTAACAATTAATCTTTATATCAATGAGAACAGTGGCTTTGGGTCGATTGATTTGTCACTAAATCGAGTCCAAATAGTATATTGATATGCCTTTGAGTTTTTGTTTGTACTGTTTGAATGGATGTTTTGTCAGTTTTCAGTCAAAACTTGATGGACATCCTGTCCAATGCACCGGATATCCACTGGGTTTGGTCTGTCTCAGAAGGGTTTTGGTTCCCATCAATAGGACCTATCAGTGGTGAACACATCTTTGTGGGGGAAGAGGAAGACAAACTGCAGCGGAGGGAACCCAGTGTCCCAAGTCTTCAATGTCTGAGTTAATTTACGCGCATCTCAATTAATTTTCTTTTTAGTCCGGTCAAAATATAGCCTGTGTTTCAATAACAGTTAAAATTTAAATTTAAAATATCTGAATTTATAATTCATATCTATTACCACTTGAAGTACCATTTTTGTGGTTCTTAGACTTTAAACTTCATCTAGTTAAAGATGTGAAACAAAATCGTTGCATATTTGAGAGGGGCGGCCAACACATATTGAGGCCTAAAGTGACAAATCTAAATAGTGTCTTTTGTTTTGTTTTGTTTTTTTTTTTAACATTACTACAATTTTTTAAAAAAATAATAATTCTCACTTATTAAAATACACATTCTTAATCAAATTATTGTATTNTCAAAATATCTGAATTTATAATTCATATCTATTACCACTTGAAGTAGCATTTTTGTGGTTCATAGACTTTAAACTTCATTTAGTTAAAGATGTGAAACAAAATCGTTGCATATTTGAGAGGGGCGGCCAACACATGCTGAGGCCTAAAGTGACAAATCTAAATAGTGTCTTTTGTTTTGTTTTGTTTTTTTTTTTTTAACATTACTACAATTTTTTTAAAAAATAATAATTCTCACTTATTAAAATACACATTCTTAATCAAATTATTGTATTATCAAATTTTGCTATCATATATATACCAATTACAAATATATCTTTTTGTTTGATATATGTAACAAATTTATCAAAAGATTTTTTTTTGAGTTACAAATAGTTTTTTAATTTTTCTTATTTTGAAGTTTTTATATCCAGCTGGTTGTCTATAATATATAATCAAAATAAATACATGTGATAATAAAGGATTTATAATAATAATAATAATAAAGCTTGAATTTAAACAAAAGCCCTAATATGAAACGACAATAAAATTTAATTTATCAATGTTACTTTAAAAAATTAAAATTTGATATTTTGATTTTCTATCGACCAAAGTTAGATTATCATTCTTGCCAACAAAATTGAGTGGACTATTTTTAGGTGGGTTTAAAGGTATAAATTTTGTGAAACATTAGGACAAGAAGAGATATGGATCTTGAATTTGTGGGTTGATTTATAGATGGGTTCTAGACCATTTAACATACAAATTTTCTATTGGACTTAAGCTTTATAAGGTTCTTTGAATAGTGACTTAAAATATTNAAGCTTGAATTTAAACAAAAGCCCTAATATGAAACGACAATAAAATTTAATTTATCAGTGTTACTTTAAAAAATTAAAATTTGATATTTTGATTTTCTATCGACCAAAGTTAGATTATCACTCTTGCCAATAAAAATGAGTGGACTATTTTTAGGTGGGTTTAAAGGTATAAATTTTGTGAAACATTAGGACAAGAAGAGATATGGATCTTGAATTTGTGGGTTGATTTATAGATGGGTTCTAGACCATTTAACATACAAATTTTCTATTGGACTTAAGCTTTATAAGGTTCTTTGAATAGTGACTTAAAATATTATGAATTTAGAGTTTGAATCTCAACTATACTTTTAACATATAAAATATGAAGCCTCTTTTATAATTGAGGCCTAAAGCCCACATTTTTTTTCCTCCTCTATTGGGCCGGCCCTGAGAGACTAGAGTACAAACCATAAAATTATATTAACATGATCCCATATATAACTAATTTCAGGTCTCGTCCTTACCACTGTGAGAAATATGACTATTCAATTCTCGTCATGCGATTATAGTAGGCCAAATTTTAAAAAAAAAAAATTAATAAGCGTTTGAAAAAGAGGGAATAAAAGTTTTCGGTAGGAATGGAAAAGGAAAATAACTCTAATCATAGAAAAGTCNAATAGGCCAAATTTAAAAAAATAAAAAATTAATAAGCGTTTGAAAAAGAGGAAATAAAAGTTTTCGGTAGGAATGGAAAAGGAAAATAACTCTAATCATAGAAAAGTCAGGTCATAAACTCCGCCTTACGGAATTTTGATTAACGGAATCTGGACATTTTTGGTCCTGGACCTCCTGGTCCCTGGTAACTGCAACAAATTCCAAGTCATGGTTGTGACGGAACTGGTCTAAATGTTCAAAACTGTCATTGGTCAAGTCAATATGCTTAGCCAATTATATCTTGTCACGTAGACAACACACATGCGGTCGCCATATTTGATCGTTTGAAAGAAGCCTCCTATGGAGTTCTGTTCATTTCATTCCCGCCCTCCCTGTTTGTGTGACTCTGTAGGCTAAGTTTCCGAGAGTTCCAACTCTACATTCCCATGGATCTTTCTCTCACTTCATACTACTCTTGAAATCCTCCTTCAATTTCTCTCTCTTGGACTTCAATCTCTCCCGATCCTCACTATCTCAGTTCAAATTTTACAAATCCGATTCTCGAGCCCTAAAATTTTCTTAAAATGTCGTTGATATGGCGCCAGAATCGTCACCAATCAGAGCTCAGAGTTTGAATCAGATCGACCACGACTGTTTTCTTGTTGAAGACATTCCTTATTTGGCGATTTTCGTCCCTCATTTGTCGGTAAGCCATTGTTTCACTTTGATCTCTCTTCGTTAAGTACATTATACAAATGCTGAAATCCGAAACATGAATGCGGGAAATTGTGCGAAAAAAAAACGTATCTGATGCAATAGGATTAAGTATTTGTCAAGTTGTGCTGTAATTCTTCTAAGCGGCATTAGTGTAGTAAGCAGGTTAATGAGAAGTGATCTTGGACTTGCGGACGATGGCCAAGCTTGGCTCTCGATCAAATAACGGGATTTATTTATTTGAAAGGTAGTAGTTCGTGTAGGTTTCTGTTGAGGTTTTTGGAATGAGCTCCAATTATATTAGTTTTAGGGCGTCTCTAATCCAATTCATCAAAATAATTAGTCAAAATATATTTAAATATTATATTATATGTTTTAGTTAGTTACTTTTTTTAAATTTATTCCAATAATGTTCTCTATTTTAACTAACTATTTAACACCCATCTACTTAAAATAACAAAAACTAATTGATCATAACAATTCAACCATACATTGAATAAATTTAACTACAAATCAATAGCAATTTAATCGCCTATTTAATCAAAAATCAATAATAATTTAACCAAAAGTTAATACCTATTTAACTAAATATCAATACCAATCAATAACAAAAATCAATAGAGATAAGGGTGGGTTTCGACAGCAAGACAGAGGGGAGGGGGAGCTGGGTTTTGGCAGCAACGACAACAAAACAAAGGGAGTTGATAAGCAAAACAAGCTAGCTTCTCTAAATTTGGCGAGCATTAAGGCCTCCTAGGTTTTGGCAAGGAGAATAGCTAGCCGGGTTCGATCTGATTTTTGAAGTGAAACTTGCCAAAATAGCTCAAAATTAAAGAATAACTAGAGAATTGGAAATGCTCTTAGAATCTAATTTGAGGACCTTATTTATGGATTTCATGGTTGTCATTATTGAATTAAGAGCTGGTCTCAGTATTCAATACTGACATTCATGGTTAATCCAATGATACCAATTCATTAGATCCTCGTATTAAAAACAATCACTATGTTGTTGTCACGGACTCAAATTTCTCACTTAAAGTTTTGCCTCGTGATGGCACTAAGATCCACACTCAAGTTTCAATCAAGCACTCAAAATATTCACAGAAATGCACACACGAACAGAGTAGGGATAGATAAACAAACTCACACATAACACACAAGCTTTACAGGCCAATTGGCCAAACATTTTCTTCCTCAACAAAGACATTTTCATCCTCAACAAAGCTTAAAGGAAACTCATCCTAGTGTCTGTTTACAAAAACGTGTTCAACTCTCTTTGTTGCATTGCAGACCCAGACATACCTATTTATAACATTCAGATTGGCGATTACAAGTCCCACTGCCTAAGCAACTGCATAACAATTCAAATTTGCTCACAAGCCTATTGAGCACGGCTAACACCTTCAGCGACTTTCTCCATTGTGTTGGTCATGACAGAGACAGTTGCAACTGTTGGCTGACCCAGCCAACAACTGTCTCCAACTTTCCTGCATACTTTGTGCATATGACAGAGACTTCATCATGCTATGCACTTGCTAGCATAGTTGTTAGTATCGTACGATACGCGATACATATTGTACGATACGTTACGATACGGAGGTAAAACGATACAGATCGCAATTATGTATCGTTTTTGTACCGTATCGTCTGATACACAATATGTTTTTACGATATGACCAATACGCGTAAAAACTTTTTTTTTTTTGAAACGACGTCGTTTTGTCTAAATAAAACACTAATTTTTTTTTTTTGTATAAAAATTTTTAAATTTTGATTAATTTTTTGGATTGAGTTCAAAATGGATGTTAGACATTTAGATTAAAAGTCGCTTTGAGGTTTGAAGTTTGAATTAGTGAACTATGGTTGTAAACTTTGCATTATAATATTAGCGAACTATGTTGATGACTTGAATAGGTGGTGAAGTATGAATGCAATGCTATATTTTTATGAGTATATGATTTTTTTTCAAAGGTATATATATATTTTTATTATTTATTTAAAATTACACCGTATCTTACGATACACGATACACGATACAATACACTATTTTTAAAAAACGATACGCCTTTCGATACACGATTTGATAACTATGCTTGTTAGCAAATGCACAAAACTGTCATCATCTGTAGGGCATATGCTACAACGTCCTCACATGTTGTGCATGTGCCTTTCTTGTAAGCCCTCAACATCTGATTGTCTTACATTCATGTCTATTCATGCCCAACCTATGACTTAGTTTTTCAAGGTAGCATTGTCCCACAATTCAAGCTCCCAACCTATGACTTAGTTTTTCAAGGTAGCATTATCCCACAATTCAAGCCACTTTACTATCTTGCTTGCATGTTTTTTTGTGCCCATGTGTCCATACATGACCAGCTTTCCTTAATTATGCATGAAACTTAAATTCAATTTAGTTAAGGCATAAGCGTCTTTAGACGAGGCAGCCACATGCCAGTATCGCCCACGAGTTAAAGGGGGTAACAGTTGTCCATTAAATGTCTACTTTGCTGTTTAGTCCACGGTACACTCTTCTGACTCCAAAATGTCAATCCTCAGTCTGTCAAAATTACTAACGTCCCTCAAAAAATTATTCACATTTACAGTCATCTTATCGTACTTTTAGACATGAATTATCCCTAATGTACAATATTCAGATGTTAAAGTTGCTCAAACATACATCAATTGCTTCTTCTATGGAAATCGACACTTATCACTTAGTTTGATTTGCTTAAGAGAGTAGCACTTGCTATTGTACTGAATTTCTTAAAGAGGTACATTTTAACATATGTTTAATTGAACGTTTAAAAGTATATTTTCTCACTGGTGCATTCTTCTCGGGGTATAAAATGATGGATATGATGGAGAAGTGACGCACTTGGCCTAAGATATTTTCTTGGATCCCCTAATCTGGCATCTGTGGGTGTGGTTGCTACCCCAATCAATTCAGAATGGCACTGGATTGAACAAGAGATACTATGTATGAACTTGACTATTATTATTCTCATCCTAATAATATCCTCTCCATTAGGCACAAAGCACACCTATCTATATGTGCCCACTAAAATGTTATGCATAATTTTCTACCCCTTATATATTTACCCAAATAATACCATATCGTAAACATATACAATGTCAATGTGCTGGAGTTGCTCAAACATACAATCACTTGTTTTTTTCTAAATACATCACTTCACTTGGCTTGGATTACTCAATACAGTAGTGCTTGCTATACTTTACAAGATTTCTTAAAGTGTACATTTAAACATATGCTTAATTGACCGTAGAAAACATGTAATTACATATATTTTCTCACTGGTGGATTCATCTTGCTGTATACCATACTAGATGTGATAGATAAGTGCCTCACTTGGCCTAATAGTTTTTGTTTGGATCCCCTAGTTGGTGGTTAAGACATCTATAGGAGTGGTTGCTACCACAATCAGTCCAGAATGGCACTGGATTGAACTTGAGATACCATGTAAGACAGTCTTGATAACGAGGGTGAGACAATGATGCCACGGACTTATCCATTTGGACAACGTCCAACTTGTGTCCAGTGTCTTATCATTTGCAGCTTTAATTTGTAGCCAGCCACCTTGTATTTGTATCTGGTCAGGTAATGTTTTTTGAGACGACATCTTGCAAGTTGCAAGTAGTTTAATAGAGGTCCCTCATGCAACTAGATCAACATGTTTGCTGTCTTTTTGTGGTTGCCCCCACCATATTTTTTTTTGTATTTTCTTTTGCGTGAACGTTTAAAATGCTGTTGTGATAGTGTTGTCTCCAGACAGTGCACCTATCAAACTGTGGTGGACACAGCCGACATGGCCATTCATGCACCTGCATTAATAAGGTAGGTTCAACCAGTCCGGGTTATAATATAATGTGTTTCGTGAAAAGTAGTTGATATCAGATTTAGTAAAGTCCAGACTTTTACATTATAAACCTTTTTTTTTTTTTTGGGAGGGAGAGGAGGAAAGGGGAGGGGAAGAGGACTTAAACCATTGACCTCAAGCAGGGGCGTGTCAACAGTAGAAATAAAAAAGTTTGGGTTAGGCCTCATTTTTATGGGAGACCCCAAATTTTTAAATACCTTAAATAATCCATTTGACAAAATTAAATTCATAAATATTTTAAGTTTGACAAAAAGGTATCATATAAACACATACCCAATCAAAAATAATTTAAATTCAATCATTTAGGCCCATAATCCAATCCAAACATTAAAAACCCAAAAAATTAATGGTAAAAAAGATATTATCAAATCAAATTATTACTTACAAATCTCTCTGTCTTAAGAAGCCAAGAAGCTAAGTTGACCAACACTCAACAAAAAATGACCAATTATGTCACAAGAGAAATTAGTTGGATTAACGATACTATTAATTGATAAAAAAATATGGTAGTAAAATTTGAATATAAAACTTAATTAGTACTTTTTCATTTCAAAGGTTAGAAAAATAAATTTATACTAAACATAGAAAACGTCATTTATAGATATTGTTTAGGCCTCAAATTATCTTAAGTCACCATTGACCTCAAANGTTAAGAAAAATAAATTTATAGTAAACATAGAAAACCTCATTTATAGATATTGTTTAGGCCTCAAATTATCTTAAGTCACCATTGACCTCAAAAAGGCAAAGCCTTTACAAGACAAAAAATATCATTAGACCAAAGACCCATTGGTTTTAGTTTATAAACCTAATTCTTGTTTTGTAAGTGTCTTCTTTCTCTTGGGTGAGTGACATTGCTCTATTATAATTTGAATGTTTTTATGTGAGATAAGGTCATGCGTTTTTGATCCTCTCTAGAAATATGGTGACATAATTCTTGTATACTAACTGTTTTTTTTATTACTTATTGTATATAATTTGTGTAGTATTAATCGGAATCATGCTTACTCATAATATTTTTAGATTTGACATTAATATAAGTGTAAATTATAGAATGCGGAGATTGGAGTTTTTGAGAGAAAACCCCAAAAATCTCGCACTTGATATTGGCATGACGTAGAATTTGTGTGCTTGGTTTTTGAGACAAAATAAACATTGTGTACCTTTTTCTTGCAAAACGAACAAATTATTAGGGGTCAGGGTGGACTAGTTAAAGACACTTTGATACTTAAAATCAATAAGGGTTTTGAGAGTAAGAAACTCAATTGCAGGGAAAAAAGTGTCTATTATAGACTTAAGATATACTGGACACATTTATTTTTTAACAAAGTCTTATTTAATTTGTGTAGCTATCGGGGTAGCCTAGCTATCTTTCCGTTGAGCCTTTAGTCNTGATCCTCTCTAGAAATATGGTGACATAATTCTTGTATACTAAATGTTTTTTTTTTATTACTTATTGTATATAATTTGTGTAGTATTAATCGGAATCATGCTTACTCATAATATTTTTAGATTTGACGTTAATATAAGTGTAAATTATAGAATGCGGAGATTGGAGTTTTTGAGAGAAAACCCCAAAAATCTCGCCCTTGATATTGGCATGACGTAGAATTTGTGTGCTTGGTTTTTGAGACAAAATAAACATTGTGTACCTTTTTCTTGCAAAACGAACAAATTATTAGGGGTCAGGGTGGACTAGTTAAAGACACTCTAATACTTAAAGTCAATAAGGATTTTGAGAGTAAGAAACTCAATTGCAGGAAAAGAAGTGTCTATTATAGACTTAAGATATACTGGACACATTTATTTTTTAACGAAGTCTTCTTTAATTTGTGTAGCTATCGGGGTAGCCTAGCTATCTTTCCGTTGAGCCTTTAGTCTTTTTCAATGCCTAGGTTTCATCCCGTCATCCATCTTGGGTTTCTAGGGATGACCTAGCAATCTGTTCTTATTTAGATAGGGCTCATGGTCTTGAAAATAGAGTCAAACTCTTGTCCAAACTCTAGTGTTATACTATCTATTTGATAGCATACTTAATAAGGCTTTGCTTGGTATACGCTTCTTTGCACGGAATGTTTTTCGCCGAGCATACCTCTTTCAATCGACTCACTTCATGGTTGGGCTCTCTACTCAATCTACTCGACTGAAGCCAAAATCTGCTTGGCCAAGCTGCAATCTTGATTGGTCAAGCCTTTTTTGGCTCAATCAAAATAGAGTCATTCCAAATAACTCTTTTTAGTACGTGTTAACTGTCACGTGTCTAAATCTAATTGTACAATTATGATAAAGAATTGCCAACTCCTTCAAAAACCAAGAAATATTGTAATGAAAAGGTAAATGTATGATACGAATTATTATAGAGAAGCCCAAGCTATTGATGTACGATGTCATTGCTATATTCTTTTGGCACATAAAATAAAATTATTATTATTTTGTCAATTATTTATCTTTTAGACATGCATTTTTTTTTAACATTTAATGAAATATAATGAGTTAATCAACACCGAAAAAATGGATACATACCTCTTCTCCAGGAAGTCAGTTCGATAATGCATGCTTTTAATTCTTTTTTCTTTGGTTGGTCAAGTATGCTTTTAATTCATTGGTAACCAGGCTCATTAATCTGTCCCATTTGGATTTAATTGTCTTTGAATTCAGGGGCTATAATCCATTTTTTTAATCATTTCCCTTGGAACGATTGTATTATCCATGTATGATATTTTACTACTATGAGCTGACAAACGAACCCCAACCAATATTTCTGCATGTCTTTAAATTTTGTCTCATTTTAAATTGATGGTAGTTAGTAAGGTGGGAAAAAATATTTAGTGCGACAGTGATACCACAATATCATTGTCACATAATGTTATCATCAAATAAAAATTAATAACTACATACATATATGAAATTAATTATTAAGCATGTTTAGAATTGACTTTTTTAGGAAAAAAAATTATAGTTTGAAAAGTTCCGTAAAAGAGTTTAAGTTAAAAAAGTTTCTCAAAACCATTTGAATTGTTTTTTAAAAAGTTGACAAAATTTATTTAGAGTGATTTTTTTTTAATTTTTTTGTGTTAAAATAAAAAAATAATTAGATATATGTATAGATTATGTATAATAATTTCAAAAATATAAATTTTAATTTTTTTTACGTTACTAATAAAATTTATGTATAAAATAAACAAAAAAGTTATGTGGGATGCATCTAATAAGTCAAAAGAAAAACTCATAAAATCAGCCTAAATAAGTTCTTTTGAATTTAGAAAACTATTACATAAGCTAGTAAAAAACCTAAATCCTAAATGAATCTAACTTATTTTATTTCAAAGTCTTTAAAAACTACATATTTAAATTAATTAAAAACAGACCCATTATATGTAAAGAAAAGTGATTTACTTTATTGACTTTTATGTTGTTATTAGACGATGATGCTATGTGTACAGGGGTAATAGTAATGTAATGTCAGCATTACACCAAATATTTACTCGTTATAGTTGATATCAATATAATATATGGGTTGCTTAATCTGAAATTAGTCTGAATCCTTACACTGTAACTCTATTCCAATGACGACATGAGGTCGATCTAGCAACATATTACTCTTTGAAGTGCACAAGACTCTGAAATTGGTTAGTCAGCATTAATTTTGGCAAGCTATTTCGATACCCCGTAACATAATTTGATGCAGAATCCAGAATTAGATCACTAACACATTTTTTCACCATTTTTTTTATTAATTTGTGCATCACTCATCTTGAATTCTGATGGTGTCTTGGAAATTTTAGCCCAAGTCCAGGATATGCGAGATTTTTAGATCTGATGTTAGAGTATGTTTTGTAGATTGAGTTTTCTAATCAAATAAAGAACAAGAAAAATAAGTGGTTCACCTCTGCCAATAGACTGAGGGTATGTCCACTGTAATGAAGTTTTTGCTCCCTCTAGTTGTATATTGAGTTTCTTTTGATTATAATCAAGTTATAGACTCTGGCCGTTTTTTTCAGAGAGAGTGGGTTTGATCCAAGAGTTTCTATTTGGTTTTTTTGAGAGAAGTCCCTACTTTTAGTAAGACACTGTTCTTTATATATGAGTCGTTTCTCTTAGAGTTTCTTGTGGTATCTCCTGCCTTTTTGTTGATCTTGTGGGGACCTCTTGTCCTTCTCCTGCAAAAATCTTTCTTTATTGTTTTCTCAGTACTCACGATCTTTGGAACTTTAAGCTCCACCATCCTCTGTGTCCGAGAATGCGCAGCTGGCATGCCGGGATTGTTTAGGGGCGAATGATCCGTTTCTTCCTTGAACTATTATTAGGCTAACCTTTGATTGGGCCTAGGACTGAGCTTTTATCTTTCTAATTTTCATTGGATTTTCCTCGATTTCACTAGATTAATTCAGATATTCTTTCTGGCCGCGAGATTTTTTAGCCTGTAATCGTGGCGGGCCATACTCAAAATTCCACTCTCGTCAAATTCAATTTCTGAGTGCTTTTTTTTCTATTTTTTACTTGTTAAATTCAAATGGAAGACACTGGACATTAAACAAACCAATCTATATTAGCCTCCCTTTGGTAAGGGTTTGTACAATAGCATCTACTTAATATATACACAACACACATACAGAATTTCGAATTTTTTTAAACGTGACCAAATTGCTTGATAATTTCGCCTTCACCGTTGTCATCCTCTCCCTCCCAAACCACCGCCGAACTTGACGACGTTAACGAACCAAGTACCGGTAATTCCATTCTCTTCTCTCTCCGCCTCTTCCTGGCGGTGTTTGCCGGTGGGCCAGACTTCCCGGCATCCAGCGGAAAATTCAAAATTGCTTTTCTTCCTCTCATTTTGAACGCTGCATAATCGTAAGCTCTAGCTGCGTCGACGTCTGTGTCATACGTTCCTAGCCAGACCCGAGACCCTTTTCGGTTGGGGTTTCGGATCTCCGCCGCAAACTTTCCCCATGGTCGCCGTCGCACCCCTCTGTACTGCCTTCTGTGGGCATTCTCTGAAGTTTTCGTGACTGACCCGGATTCGCTTAGCTCGGGTCTGCTTGGCTTCACCTTCGAGTTTGGAGAACCGGCAATGAAAGGTGTCGATGGGGCTAGGTCGTTGATTTGGGGCTTTGTTTCATACTCCGATGAATCTAAATCGACATTTAGATAATCCGGGTCTGAAGTAGGTGATTCAGAGTTTTTTGGGTGGTCCGAAAAGAAATAGTTGGAGTCGGATTCGGACGTGGAAGGACAAGGAGCCGTTTCTTCGAAAGGAACAATGTGTTCGCCGTCGGCGACATCAGGGAAACAGAAACTGAGGTTGTCCATGAATGTTTCTGTAGAAGTGAGGTCCTGTAAGAGGTGCTGGCGTATGAGTTCTAACGCCAGTGACTCGTCTGGTGTGGTCATCGTAAAGGAGATCAGACAGTGTTTGAAGTGGGAGGAGAGAGAAGTGAGAGACCACTATTTATATGGGGGTGGTGGTGGTAGGGTCCTGGCTACTCCGATCCTTGGAGTGCCCATTTTATAGAAACGGGTTCTACGCTGGGTTTGAGGTGGACGGAGGAGGATCAATCTTATCCAATCTGATGTTAATGGGACTGCAATTTGGTTCTTAATGTGACAGGTAGAAATAATGACACTATTGTGTGACAGGTCACACAAAGGACTTGTTTGTATCATGCAGGAGATAGCATTAGTTACGACTATTTTTAAAAACTAGTAAAGCTTAAGTTTATTCATTTATTGTGATTTAACTCAATCTTAGCAAAGCTTACGTTCTTTCATTTATTGTGAAAAGTACTTTGATATTAAATCAATCTGTTTAATAATCGTGGCTTATTCAACTTGACACAGATAATGTTGAAACCAAAAATGCAAGACTAGAACCTATTTTTCTTCCGACGAAACCTAATGCAAATAGTTTTTGCATAAATTAGAAATCCAGTTGATCAATTTTTTTGCTACCAAAATCACATAAAAACACTGATTAAATATAAAAAATAAAATATTTTTCATATAATGTACAAGTTAAATGAGTTTGTCATGTTAAAATAAAATAATTTATATTTAATTGTAATCTAACATGATTATTATTCATTGAACAAGTGATGCCATTTTTAAGTTCACATCTAAAACTTATTAATTCTAATTCTCTAATTACCTATTAAATTTATAAAATATTAACATGTAATGTCAAAAATTCTTACGTCTTATAAATATCTGTTCTTTTCCTCCTCCTTTTGTCAAGTGGGAAGCATGGTCCAAGTTTCACACCATTTGCCATGTTATTTTGCCTAGTCATGCAACAAGGGCATGCATTTTCCATCTTTTCGGATTAACTTTTTCTTGATGCATATGTACAAACTTTTATGAGTAAAATGTTTATTTAAATAAAAAAAAGAATAGTTTTTTCTTACCTTTCAACACACTTAACAACTGTATAAAATATTATGTGTAACGGTGATACTATTGATAACTATTATTAATATTTTTTATCAAATTGATAATTATTATTGAAATGATAACATTACATAATAATTTTGACTTAGTATCACGGTTACATTCAATTTTTACTCCAACAACTGAACTTCCTAGTAGTGATACAGATTAACGCCTTTGCTACACAAATACCACATAGTCAAGACAACCTTTTGTCAACAACAAAACAGTGGCCTCTCAGGTCGATTAAATGTATGAATTTATGATGAACAAGTGGTGAGTTCCTATCCGAATATAGCATCAGTCGACGTAAATATGGGACCCGGGAGACTTACTAACAACTTGTTCAAGAAGCCCTCTTGTTTGCTGCCCAAACTAAAACATCAATACCATACTCCACTAGTGGGTGAAGAGATTAATTTGATTTCCATGTCAGTTGTAGAACTTTCAATTTGGTCAATTCCAACCCTTTCATGGAATAGGGTTGAGTTTGAGTGAATCAGATTTACTAATTCTAATCAGGTTTTGAAAACACGAGACTCTAATTCTAGTAATGTCCAAGTTTAAATTGATTTAAGATTTTGTTCCCAAGCTTAACCAATATAACAAAAATTTCTTCCCAAACACTACATGTTTTAATTTTTAAATTCAAATTAACCTTCCCAAACTAAACCTTTAAGTTGTTGCCTTCTTGATGTATGACGAAGCAAGGACTTTTATAGGCCATAGAAGTCTATACGTCTTTAATTCGGTATTTGTAGTTAGTCACACCACTTGAGCAAAATGTCAATTGAAGTTAAAATGAAAATTTCATTTTATATGAGACTTAGTGGCATGTTTCCCAACATTAAATGTGAGTCCGATAAATGTTATAATGGATTTTAGCGGAGTTAAGAACGATAGAATTCCGTGTAGTCGTCTTAATTTGTGGCCTCATGGTGGGTTAGATTGTCACTAGTTTAGACTATCAACTGTGGTCCGTGGAACACTTAATTGGGAAATCACAACGAATAAGCATGCAAAAAAAAAAAATAAAGAAAGATGAAGAGAAATCCAAAAAAAAAAAGAGTACAATATAATCTCTAAAGAAGGGCATGAAAAATCAATCGTTGTACCAAGAATTGTTACGTTGACTAATTGATTTGGAGAACAGTTGGAGAATTAAGTGTGGCAAAACATAGTAGACCCAGTTGGTTAGAAGCAGAAGGATTTAAAGTTAATGATTTTACATTATTTAGCTTGAGTATCTTTAATTATTTGAAAGTATCACTCATGTTGTAGCTTTTGAATTCCACTATAACATATGAACAGACTCCAGTTAACTCTTTTGATGGTTTCTCCATTAAATTCTGTCTCGGGTTGCTATTGAGACGTGTCAGATTGTTGAGAAATTAACATGAGTTCAATCTGAAGTATAAAACTCTCAATTCGAGTTTAACTCAATCTTGACTTGCAACTTAAATGTTTTAACCTTATTACTATTCATGTTTAGATTTATATGATTGTATGCTATATTCTCTACATAGGAGGTTGGATTTCAAGGTTAATCAGGGTTTAATTATCAATGGTTTGATTCTAAGTTACATATATTTTAGTTTTGAAATTCACGGCCAAGGCCTTGATGGCCCAAAAGTCTAACCAACCCAAGAGGTCTGGAGCAGAAAAGCGGGACCTAACATCGGCAAAAAGCCTATAGCCCAGCAATCCAGGGCCAGCCCAAACCATAAAACGATTTGGAGAGTAAAAGTCCAATCCAAGTTATTTCCAGATGAGCAAAGGAGACCACGTGTCCAGGGGGACCATCCCTGACACCTGAGGCAATCTTAGAGAAGGTGGAGCACCAAGTTGCTAGAGATTATGGCAACGGCAGTGCCAGATGAATAGAGACGCCAGATGAACAGTGATTGTGGTGGCAAAAGAAGCAGGAGGGGGTCAGAGGAAAGGACAACTGGAAGCCCTAGGAGAAGCTGGTACAAATGGATAAAAATAAGAAGAGGACTTGAGCTCTCTCTCTCTCTCCCCCCTCCCAAAAGAAAAAGAAGATCAGTGAGTGCTAAGAAGCAAAAGAATGCAGAAAACTAAGAGAGAATACCTAGCCCCTTATCCTTTCTAAGTGGACCGCGAGTCCCCAAACTTACTAGAGGCATTTCGCCAACCGTTGAATATATAAATCCAGCGAGCAAGAACCTCTGTTGATAGTGGACATAGCCTTAGTCCTTCAACTAAGGTGAACCACTTATATTCCTAGTCTAACTAATCATAAATTGATAATCTGCAAAATCATTCTNCCGTTGATAGTGGACATAGCCTTAATCCTTCAACTAAGGTGAACCACTTATATTCCTAGTCTAACTAATCACAAATTGATAATCTGCAAAATCATTCTCATAACATCATCCCATCGGTAGATTAGTCTTACGAGTGTTCCTTGGGACCCCCCAAGATCTTGGAACACGAGGAACGTCGCAAGACTCTCTGACAATTCCCAGGAATTGCCCTTGGCAAAAAAGAACCTCAATTTTCATCCTTTATTGGAAGACAAAAGCCCGGAGATCAGAGTCTTCGCCCTTAGTCGTTTAGCAAAATACAAGAAACCTGAGGAGGGAGCGGACTTCAACTGGAAAAGGAAATCAAATTCTCGTATAGAGGGAAGGGGAAGGTTCCCGCTCTCAAACCAATGAACGAGGAAACCAACCAAGAGGCCCCAATCGTTGGGAGACAACTGGGCTGACCAGACGTTGTAGAATCCGAGAACATTCCGGATGAAGAGATGGATAGGAAATCGAAGACCATCCCGGAATGCAGACTCGAAGAAGCAAGTGAGTCCGGGGAGGATAGAGTTGCACATCTCGTGCTTCCTAGGGGAATGTAATTCTACAAAATCAGGAAAATGATACTCTTGCCTCAACTCCTCCAAATCCTCATCACCAAGACAACTAGGGGTCCTCTCTGCACAACAAGTCAGGTCAAATAGTTCGCGACGAGTTCGTTTTTTAGAAACGAGGGGCGGAGCCGGCTCATATTTTATTTTCTTCGTTTTTTAGAAAAGAGGTACTGCCTCTGCTGAAGGCATCGGGGATGAAGCTCTGGGAGTAGACTCAGGGACTCCACCGTCGGCAGAAAGGGAACGCCCGCTGAAGGAAGCCGTGGTGGTCTCCTCGACTTCCCCACTAATGAATTTCGATTCGGAAGAGGAAGAAACAACAAATTTTTCCATCAAAATGTTGGATCTCACGCCAGAATGAAGAGAAGGGAAATGCAAGGCACAATCCGCCAAAAATAAGGGTTTCAGACACCAGGTCCTAAGTAAGGATACCCTCGCCATTGAAGAACGGTCTACGAATCGCCAAAGGGAAGAAAGATCGTCGGAATGTTCTCTGAAATAACTAAATCTCTAGACGAAAAAACGGAACCCAAAGTTCCACCAGGGAGGGTTAAATGGATCCAGATCGAAATAGCAAGGAAAAAGGAAGAAAGACGTACCTAATGAAACGCTATAAGAAGAGAAGAACCAGAGACGAGGATGTCGTAAGTTGCCCTAAAGTCCGGGTCAAAACACTTCGAATGCACAAAAAGGGAAGAGAGTACGAGAGAGGGTGAAACTCGAAACCACAGAGCAAAAAGCCAAGAGACCTCCCCCCCNTGGACGAAAAAGCGGAACCCAAAATTCCACCAGGGAGGGTTAAATGGATCCAGATCGAAATAGCAAGGAAAAAGGAAGAAAGACGTACCTAATGAAACGCTATAAGAAGAGAAGAACCAGAGACGAGGATGTCGTAAGTTGCCCTAAAGTCCGGGTCAAAACACTTCGAATGCACAAAAAGGGAAGAGAGTACGAGAGAGGGTGAAACTCGAAACCACAGAGCAAAAAGCCAAGAGACCTCCCCCCCTTTTTTTTTTACGAGGGACGTATATGTATGCGTGAAGCATTAAATTCGAGACAGGCAAGTGACAGGACAAGCGACAAAAGCCGTATCCATGAGCTCACCCGATGGTGACACGTGTGCATTGTCATCCCATCATCGCCGGCAAACAGAGGCATGACCCAATCCTGGTCAGAACCAATAGCCAGACATAGTCATCACTCTGAAAGCCCAAAACACGCCCAGTAATGTCATCTTTAACCCCAGGCCAGAAATGATAACATCTCTATGACNCTAAAGTCCGGGTCAAAACACTTCGAATGCACAAAAAGGGAAGAGAGTACGAGAGAGGGTGAAACTCGAAACCACAGAGCAAAAAGCCAAGAGACCTCCCCCCCTTTTTTTTTTACGAGGGACGTATATGTATGCGTGAAGCATTAAATTCGAGACAGGCAAGTGACAGGACAAGCGACAAAAGCCGTATCCATGAGCTCACCTGATGGTGACACGTGTGCATTGTCATCCCATCATCGCCGGCAAACGGAGGCATGACCCAATCCTGGTCAGAACCAATAGCCAGACATAGTCATCACTCTGAAAGCCCAAAACACGCCCAGTAATGTCATCTTTAACCCCAGGCCAGAAATGATAACATCTCTATGACCTGGGGCTGGGGGCCAATTGATACGGATGAAATTTACGGCCAAGTCCTTGATGGCCCAGAAGCCTGACCAGACCAAGAGGTCCAGAGCAGAAAAGTGGGACCTGACATCGGCAAAAAGCCTATAACCCAACAGTCCAGGCCCAGTCCAAACTATAAAGCGATTTGGAGAGTAAAAGCTCAATCCAAGCTATTTCTGGATGAGCAAAGGGGACCACGCGTCCAGGGGGACCACCCCTGATACCTGCGGGAATCTCAGAGAAGGTGGAGCACCAAGTTGCCAGAGATCATGACAACGGCAACGCCGAATAAACAGGGACGCCGGATGAACAGTGATCGTGGTGGCAGAAGAAGCAGGAGGGGGTCAGAGGAAAGGACAGCTGGAAGCCCTAGGAGAAGCTGGTACAAATGGATAACAATAAGAAGAGGACTTAAGCTCTCTCTCTCTCTCACCCCCCNCCAGGCCAGAAATGATAACATCTCTATGACCTGGGGCTGGGGGCCAATTGATACGGATGAAATTTACGGCCAAGTCCTTGATGGCCCAGAAGCCTGACCAGACCAAGAGGTCCAGAGCAGAAAAGTGGGACCTGACATCGGCAAAAAGCCTATAACCCAACAGTCCAGGCCCAGTCCAAACTATAAAGCGATTTGGAGAGTAAAAGCTCAATCCAAGCTATTTCTGGATGAGCAAAGGGGACCACGCGTCCAGGGGGACCACCCCTGATACCTGCGGGAATCTCAGAGAAGGTGGAGCACCAAGTTGCCAGAGATCATGACAACGGCAACGCCGAATAAACAGGGACGCCGGATGAACAGTGATCGTGGTGGCAGAAGAAGCAGGAGGGGGTCAGAGGAAAGGACAGCTGGAAGCCCTAGGAGAAGCTGGTACAAATGGATAACAATAAGAAGAGGACTTAAGCTCTCTCTCTCTCTCACCCCCCTCCCCCAAAAAAAAGAAAAAGAAGATCATTGAGTGCTAAGAAACAAAAAAACGCAGAAAACTAAGAGAGAATACCTAGCCTCTTATCCTTTGTAAGTGGACCACGAGTCCCCAAACTTATTAAAGGCATTTCGCCAACCGTTGAATATATAAATCCAACGAACAAGAAGCTTCGTTGATAGTGGACATAGCCTTAGTTCTTTGGCTAAGATGAACCACTAATATTCATAGTCTAACTAATCACAAATCGATACTCTGTAAAACCATTCTCATAATATCATCCCATCTTAGTTGGGCTTGGGCCCTAAAATCTGAGCACCATCAAGTTTAATCTTCAGGTTAAGCTCAATTATGGATCCCAACCGGAGTATTGGCCAAACTTTAAACAGTTTTGGATTTTTCTTAACCACGTATTAAATATTTTCAGATGAAATTTGGATTGACTTATCCAATTATATCCTTAATCCGACTTATTTAACTAACAAACACCAAATTCCCCGTCATGGGCCTCCACCTCCAACCCACTCCGCCAACGCCGACAGCCGCCCTGTGGGTTGGGTTATTGAACAGAAGAGTGATTGCAAAAGAACAAGAAGACAGTTCACCGTGTTGTCCTTGAGTTGTGCAACTTGGAGGTGGAGAAAAATCAAAGTCCACCACTGTCCACTATTTTAAGTTTGGAAAACAATGTGGGGCTGAACGAAACAACTTCATAACAAACCTGCCAAGTTGCTAAAAATTGTCGGAGTGGTAGATAATGGCATAATGCTGTGAATCTCAGGCATTCAAAGCTTAGTGATAAAAAATGGCCAGGCCTCGTGTCCTACGAAATTGGAGATCATGACCAACCAACATGCCGACGTCCAAGACCCATCTAATGCATTTTTTTTTGGTTAATTTTTTTCTCAGACGGATCATCACCCACTAATAAGTGAGTTGTCCACTTACAAATAAAAGATCGAATCTCGTTGACACCAAAAAGAATCATTAGAAATTAGCGTCTGATTTAGTGTCTTATTTTGGAACTTTCTGAATGAAAGGAAATCGACAGAAAGAATGAGTAAAACTAAATAACAATAATTATAATATGATGAAAGTATAGCTTACAGTGTACTGGAACAAAAGATTACTTAAAGAGCCTGCTTTGTATTTTTTTTGGGAGGGGTTTGACCTAAAGAATGAGATTCAACATTCAATGTTGTTCATACCTATGTTTGGTATGCTCAGGAATATATGATTATTATGATAATATATTTATATATAAATAACTATTTTGTTCCTTAATCAATTTGTATTTATGGGATATGTATGATATATGAGGGTATAAATATCATTTGAATATTAAACCTTTTAATCCACATATGAAATTCAAGTATGTGGATTTCATGACGGTAAAACGAGCCTAACTTGAACATTTTTTTAAGCCCGTTTATGTGTAAATAGTCAAACAAGTCAAGTTCGTTTATGTGTAAATAGTCAAACAAGTCAAGTTCGTTTATGTGTAAATAGTCAAAGGTTTATACTCGAATTCAGCTCGATTATCACCCCTACCCATAATCCAAACCTCTCCTANTGATACGGATGAAATTTACGGCCAAGTCCTTGATGGCCCAGAAGCCTGACCAGACCAAGAGGTCCAGAGCAGAAAAGTGGGACCTGACATCGGCAAAAAGCCTATAACCCAACAGTCCAGGCCCAGTCCAAACTATAAAGCGATTTGGAGAGTAAAAGCTCAATCCAAGCTATTTCTGGATGAGCAAAGGGGACCACCCTTGATACCTGCGGGAATCTCAGAGAAGGTGGAGCACCAAGTTGCCAGAGATCATGACAACGGCAACGCCGAATAAACAGGGACGCCGGATGAACAGTGATCGTGGTGGCAGAAGAAGCAGGAGGGGGTCAGAGGAAAGGACAGCTGGAAGCCCTAGGAGAAGCTGGTACAAATGGATAACAATAAGAAGAGGACTTAAGCTCTCTCTCTCTCTCACCCCCCTCCCCCAAAAAAAAGAAAAAGAAGATCATTGAGTGCTAAGAAACAAAAAAACGCAGAAAACTAAGAGAGAATACCTAGCCTCTTATCCTTTGTAAGTGGACCACGAGTCCCCAAACTTACTAAAGACATTTCGCCAACCGTTGAATATATAAATCCAACGAATAAGAAGCTTCGTTGATAGTGGACATAGCCTTAGTTCTTTGGCTAAGATGAACCACTTATATTCCTAGTCTAACTAATCACAAATCGATAATCTGTAAAACCATTCTCATAATATCATCCCATCTTAGTTGGGCTTGGGCCCTAAAATCTGAGCACCATCAAATTTAATCTTCAGGTTAAGCTCAATTATGGATCCCAACCGGAGTATTGGCCAAACTTTAAACAGTTTTGGATTTTTCTTAACCACGTATTAAATATTTTCAGATGAAATTTGGATTGACTTATCCAATTATATCCTTAATCCGACTTATTTAACTAACAAACACCAAATTCCCCGTCATGGGCCTCCACCTCCAACCCACTCCGCCAACGCCGACAGCCGCCCTGTGGGTTGGGTTATTGAACAGAAGAGTGATTGCAAAAGAACAAGAAGACAGTTCACCGTGTTGTCCTTGAGTTGTGCAACTTGGAGGTGGAGAAAAATCAAAGTCCACCACTGTCCACTATTTTAAGTTTGGAAAACAATGTGGGGCTGAACGAAACAACTTCATAACAAACCTGCCAAGTTGCTAAAAATTGTCGGAGTGGTAGATAATGGCATAATGCTGTGAATCTCAGGCATTCAAAGCTTAGTGATAAAAAATGGCCAGGCCTCGTGTCCTACGAAATTGGAGATCATGACCAACCAACATGCCGACGTCCAAGACCCATCTAATGCATTTTTTTTTGGTTAATTTTTTTCTCAGACGGATCATCACCCACTAATAAGTGAGTTGTCCACTTACAAATAAAAGATCGAATCTCGTTGACACCAAAAAGAATCATTAGAAATTAGCGTCTGATTTAGTGTCTTATTTTGGAACTTTCTGAATGAAAGGAAATCGACAGAAAGAATGAGTAAAACTAAATAACAATAATTATAATATGATGAAAGTATAGCTTACAGTGTACTGGAACAAAAGATTACTTAAAGAGCCTGCTTTGTATTTTTTTTGGGAGGGGTTTGACCTAAAGAATGAGATTCAACATTCAATGTTGTTCATACCTATGTTTGGTATGCTCAGGAATATATGATTATTATGATAATATATTTATATATAAATAACTATTTTGTTCCTTAATCAATTTGTATTTATGGGATATGTATGATATATGAGGGTATAAATATCATTTGAATATTAAACCTTTTAATCCACATATGAAATTCAAGTATGTGGATTTCATGACGGTAAAACGAGCCTAACTTGAACATTTTTTTAAGCCCGTTTATGTGTAAATAGTCAAACAAGTCAAGTTCGTTTATGTGTAAATAGTCAAACAAGTCAAGTTCGTTTATGTGTAAATAGTCAAAGGTTTATACTCGAATTCAGCTCGATTATCACCCCTACCCATAATCCAAACCTCTCCTAAACCCACATACCAAAGAGCCCCGAAGAGTGTTAGAGTTTCCACTAAACTAAAGACTAGCCCTAGATAATTCACAACTCCTATGAGTTTGCGTGCTTGATTGATGTTTCTATATTTCTTATTAATTTTTTAATAAATTAATTCACGTTATATTAAGGCTTTACTCAATAGTTGTAGTTTTATTACTGTAACTGTTACTTCAGCCCTTAGTTTAGTTTTCCCTGCATTTATTGAGTTCAACCAATTGTTAATCAAGTAGCAATACAGATATGTTTATACTATGACCTATTTTTCTGGATCAATGAATGCATAATCGACTATTAGATCTCATTCGATACAACTTAGCATTAGCATGGAGTCTCAATATTAGAAAGAATTTACTAATAAATTAATAGCAATATTAAATGTGATCAACAAATATAATAAATAAATTTAATCTAAATAATATTATTAATATTCAAAATGAAAACCATAATAATATGTATGTACATTCATCATCACCTTATCCACCTATCCATTTTTTTTTGTATATTTTTTTGTGAATATAATTCAGATAGTTACATCACCACAGACTCTTTTTGGAGTCAGGTGCTTCTTAATTTAGTAAACTCCGTCAAAACCCAAAAACTTTCTCTTAAATAACCATAAGCGGAGAATAACCTAAACTTGCATAGGTTGATAACGGCGATAACGGAGGCACCTCAAAAATACCATTGACATCCCCAGAATCCCAAACTGTGGTCCAACTTGACGGCGTTAATGGACAAGCCGCCGTTGAAACAATTTCACTCTTGCCGTCACTGTTTTCCGTCATCTCCTCTGTCTTCACTTCCTTATGGCTCCCCTTCTCTTCCTTCTCCTCCTCTCTCGCTCTTTTCCGGCCACAGCTCGCCGGTGGGCGAGATTCCGTCAAGTTTTTCCCAATTTCAAGTGGGAAGTTCAGGATGGCTTTGCTTCCTCTTAGCTTGAACGCTGCTCTGTCATAGGCTTTTGCTGCTTCAATGGCGGTGTCGAATGTTCCGAGCCAAACTCGAGACCCTCTTCGATTTGGGTCTCGAATCTCAGCTGCGAACTTCCCCCATGGCCGTTGTCTGACTCCCCTGTAGTGCTTTTTCTCGCTGGAATCTGACACTTTCCTATCAGCCACCGGTACCTGCGGCTGAGGATTATTCAGCTCTGACTGCCACTCAAGATTCTTCGCTGCTGGTGGTATAGAGATATTCAATGATGGTTTGCGATCACTGAAACTCGATGTTTTTGGTGACTTCGAATCATTTTTCTGTGTCTTTGTTTCGAATTCGAAGTGTTCGTTTTGGTTTGAATTGAAACTGAATTGATGTGAGTGGTGTTCGTTTTGGTCAAGTTCGAGGTAGTTTGAGACTTCAAGCTCTGAGCTTGTAGTTTTGGAATCATAGTTTGATAGAGAAACAGAGTAAGCGAGAGTTGGACTGTTTCTCATCTCAGAATTGACAGACCCAGAACTTGAAGTTTGCGATAATGGATTATCTGATAAGTTTGAGAGACAGTAGTAGTCCACAAACGCAAAATCATCAAGAAGGTGTTGGCGAATGAGTTCAAGAGCTGAGATTTCTTCTGGTGAGGCTGCCATTGAAGTCACTGAGAAACAGTTT
This sequence comes from Ilex paraguariensis, assembly GCA_963454935.2. NCBI lineage: Eukaryota > Viridiplantae > Streptophyta > Magnoliopsida > Aquifoliales > Aquifoliaceae > Ilex > Ilex paraguariensis. Next base: position 372,660 of record CAUOFW020010279.1, on the reverse strand, counting down.
AAGAAAGAGCAAGTGTTAAACAAGGAGAGAGAGAGAGAGAGAGAGAG
>CAUOFW020010279.1:304441-372035 GCA_963454935.2 Ilex paraguariensis | reverse complement strand
TAGTCTAACTAATCACAAATCGATACTCTGTAAAACCATTCTCATAATATCATCCCATCTTAGTTGGGCTTGGGCCCTAAAATCTGAGCACCATCAAGTTTAATCTTCAGGTTAAGCTCAATTATGGATCCCAACCGGAGTATTGGCCAAACTTTAAACAGTTTTGGATTTTTCTTAACCACGTATTAAATATTTTCAGATGAAATTTGGATTGACTTATCCAATTATATCCTTAATCCGACTTATTTAACTAACAAACACCAAATTCCCCGTCATGGGCCTCCACCTCCAACCCACTCCGCCAACGCCGACAGCCGCCCTGTGGGTTGGGTTATTGAACAGAAGAGTGATTGCAAAAGAACAAGAAGACAGTTCACCGTGTTGTCCTTGAGTTGTGCAACTTGGAGGTGGAGAAAAATCAAAGTCCACCACTGTCCACTATTTTAAGTTTGGAAAACAATGTGGGGCTGAACGAAACAACTTCATAACAAACCTGCCAAGTTGCTAAAAATTGTCGGAGTGGTAGATAATGGCATAATGCTGTGAATCTCAGGCATTCAAAGCTTAGTGATAAAAAATGGCCAGGCCTCGTGTCCTACGAAATTGGAGATCATGACCAACCAACATGCCGACGTCCAAGACCCATCTAATGCATTTTTTTTTGGTTAATTTTTTTCTCAGACGGATCATCACCTACTAATAAGTGAGTTGTCCACTTACAAATAAAAGATCGAATCTCGTTGACACCAAAAAGAATCATTAGAAATTAGCGTCTGATTTAGTGTCTTATTTTGGAACTTTCTGAATGAAAGGAAATCGACAGAAAGAATGAGTAAAACTAAATAACAATAATTATAATATGATGAAAGTATAGCTTACAGTGTACTGGAACAAAAGATTACTTAAAGAGCCTGCTTTGTATTTTTTTTGGGAGGGGTTTGACCTAAAGAATGAGATTCAACATTCAATGTTGTTCATACCTATGTTTGGTATGCTCAGGAATATATGATTATTATGATAATATATTTATATATAAATAACTATTTTGTTCCTTAATCAATTTGTATTTATGGGATATGTATGATATATGAGGGTATAAATATCATTTGAATATTAAACCTTTTAATCCACATATGAAATTCAAGTATGTGGATTTCATGACGGTAAAACGAGCCTAACTTGAACATTTTTTTAAGCCCGTTTATGTGTAAATAGTCAAACAAGTCAAGTTCGTTTATGTGTAAATAGTCAAACAAGTCAAGTTCGTTTATGTGTAAATAGTCAAAGGTTTATACTCGAATTCAGCTCGATTATCACCCCTACCCATAATCCAAACCCCTCCTAAACCCACATACCAAAGTGCCCCGAAGAGTGTTAGAGTTTCCACTAAACTAAAGACTAGCCCTAGATAATTCACAACTCCTATGAGTTTGCGTGCTTGATTGATGTTTCTATATTTCTTATTAATTTTTTAATAAATTAATTCACGTTATATTAAGGCTTTACTCAATAGTTGTAGTTTTATTACTGTAACTGTTACTTCAGCCCTTAGTTTAGTTTTCCCTGCATTTATTGAGTTCAACCAATTGTTAATCAAGTAGCAATACAGATATGTTTATACTATGACCTATTTTTCTGGATCAATGAATGCATAATCGACTATTAGATCTCATTCGATACAACTTAGCATTAGCATGGAGTCTCAATATTAGAAAGAATTTACTAATAAATTAATAGCAATATTAAATGTGATCAACAAATATAATAAATAAATTTAATCTAAATAATATTATTAATATTCAAAATGAAAACCATAATAATATGTATGTACATTCATCATCACCTTATCCACCTATCCATTTTTTTTTATATATTTTTTTGTGAATATAATTCAGATAGTTACATCACCACAGACTCTTTTTGGAGTCAGGTGCTTCTTAATTTAGTAAACTCCGTCAAAACCCAAAAACTTTCTCTTAAATAACCATAAGCGGAGAATAACCTAAACTTGCATAGGTTGATAACGGCGATAACGGAGGCACCTCAAAAATACCATTGACATCCCCAGAATCCCAAACTGTGGTCCAACTTGACGGCGTTAATGGACAAGCCGCCGTTGAAACAATTTCACTCTTGCCGTCACTGTTTTCCGTCATCTCCTCTGTCTTCACTTCCTTATGGCTCCCCTTCTCTTCCTTCTCCTCCTCTCTCGCTCTTTTCCGGCCACAGCTCGCCGGTGGGCGAGATTCCGTCAAGTTTTTCCCAATTTCAAGTGGGAAGTTCAGGATGGCTTTGCTTCCTCTTAGCTTGAACGCTGCTCTGTCATAGGCTTTTGCTGCTTCAATGGCGGTGTCGAATGTTCCGAGCCAAACTCGAGACCCTCTTCGATTTGGGTCTCGAATCTCAGCTGCGAACTTCCCCCATGGCCGTTGTCTGACTCCCCTGTAGTGCTTTTTCTCGCTGGAATCTGACACTTTCCTATCAGCCACCGGTACCTGCGGCTGAGGATTATTCAGCTCTGACTGCCACTCAAGATTCTTCGCTGCTGGTGGTATAGAGATATTCAATGATGGTTTGCGATCACTGAAACTCGATGTTTTTGGTGACTTCGAATCATTTTTCTGTGTCTTTGTTTCGAATTCGAAGTGTTCGTTTTGGTTTGAATTGAAACTGAATTGATGTGAGTGGTGTTCGTTTTGGTCAAGTTCGAGGTAGTTTGAGACTTCAAGCTCTGAGCTTGTAGTTTTGGAATCATAGTTTGATAGAGAAACAGAGTAAGCGAGAGTTGGACTGTTTCTCATCTCAGAATTGACAGACCCAGAACTTGAAGTTTGCGATAATGGATTATCTGATAAGTTTGAGAGACAGTAGTAGTCCACAAACGCAAAATCATCAAGAAGGTGTTGGCGAATGAGTTCAAGAGCTGAGATTTCTTCTGGTGAGGCTGCCATTGAAGTCACTGAGAAACAGTTTAAGAAAGAGCAAGTGTTAAACAAGGAGAGAGAGAGAGAGAGAGAGAGAGTTCCAAACGTGGGGTTAGAGTGGAAAGGAGGAAGTGAAGGTGGTGGTGGTTATAAAGGGGGAGAAATTATGGGGTTTTCACAAAGGAATGGGAGGTTTCGTAGGAGTGTTCCGGGATAGAGGTACGAACCATCCTGTGGTAGTATCTGTGTCCAATGAACCTGCTTGCTCTCTAAGTGATGATGTTTGATTTTTTCTCTTTTTCACCTTTAATCTCTTTCTCATACACCAAAGGACCAGTTTCGTGGGTACTTCCGTCCATAAAAAAATACAATATCACCAATCTTCTTTAATTTCTAGTGAATAAAATAAGACTGTTGGAATTTTAGTGAATAAACTATAAAAGTCGGTAAATGTTTGGATTTTAGTGTGTAATTTTGTGATTAAATAGACTATCATGCGTTCTCATTTGATATTATTTATGCTCTGTTTGATAAGAATGATGGAAAGTAGAAGAGATACATTTTCTATCTTTCAATGATAGAAAGTAGGAATGATACACTTTCATTCTTTTGTGTTTGGTTGAATGAATGAAAAATAAAAATTACTAATTTTTTTTTTATAGTGTCTAAGATTAAAGTTGACATGTCAGATTCATGTTAAGTCATAAAATTATGAGCCTTTTATTTTTCTTATTCGCGTGTCAGGTCATTTTCAAGTTCATGTCGAGTTATAATCAAATTCGTGTTATAAAATTTATGTCGAGTTCGAGGTATGTCATCGTGTTGAGTCGAAAATTTTTACCCCTTGTTAAGATGAAAAAAATATTTTTTTTTAATTTAAATTTTTTATTTTTAAAATTTTAATATATATATATTATCATTATATTTTTATATGAAATTAATGTATACATAATAAATATAAACAAATAAGATACATCTTAACACAAATAATTAATTTTTCATCCTCTTTCTTTCGATTTTTGAAGAATTAATTTTGGTGAGTTAGAAAGAAAGTTAATTCATCTATTTTTTTATCCTTCTTATTTTTTTTCTTTATCAAATATGATATTTTATATATATCTTCAATTTTTTATCTTTTCGTCGTAAGAAACGAAACGTTAAATTTTTGCGAGGACATAGTAGATTGATGGTCAATTGTGAACTCCTAAGCAGCCGAAAAACTTGGCACCTGTGGAGAAAGAGGGAATACGGCTGAGAGATGCAGAGTCATTTTCTAGTTCCTTGTCAAATATTCAATCAACTTGATATTAGGGATTTGAGTAGGCTGAGCAAGACAAGTTTATTATTCAAAGCTTGGGTTTGAATTTAATTATTTAATTATTTTTTGCACACCACATTGCGTATTATATATATATATTTGTTTAACAGTGAGAGATGTTTGTACTGATTTACTCGTATTTCGACAAATTTTTTTTTCAATTCTATCAAAAATAAGTTATTAACGCTGAAACTAGTGTGTTCATAATATATAAATTTCTTATAATTAAACTTTTAGTATTAATTATTAATATTTAAATTTAAAATTCATCGTATAGAAACTTTATCTGTCATTGGCATTAGTTTGAGTTGGACACGGAGACAGAAAAGTATACATTCCACACAAGCTTTTAGTCAGATTCATGCTCTATGACACTTTTAAGTTGAAATAATCTTGTATACCATTTCTCTCTCTCTCTCGTATTGATAAGACATTCTTGATTCCTTCCTGCTTAGTTGATAACAGTAAAATGTCTAAATGTATGGAGCGTAGTTTCATGGCAAAACATCACTGAATACAAATATGTAATAAATGTCTTTTAGCTTGATTCGTATAATTTAAAAATAATTGTGTGTATCTTAAGTTTATATTGTAATGACAAATTCAATTAATATGTGACTAAAACATTTGTTAACTAAAAAGACAACCAAAAGTCACGTATATCATCAATTTTGACGAGTTCGACTTAGACCAAACCTAGTTTAAAAATAAATGTCAACAAAAACCAGGCTCATGGTTTTGAAAAATTTAATCTATTTGTGACGTACATGATATCTCTATATTAGAATTAGGATACGCATCGCAAGTCTCAATTATCTCGTCCGTTACGTAAACATCGCGGAGTCACTCACTCCCGTCACAAGGGTGATGCCTTAATCAAGACTTCTCGTGATGACATCTTCATTAAAACCCGCTCNCGGAGTCACTCACTCCCGTCAAAAGGGTGATGCCTTAATCAAGACTTCTCGTGATGACATCTTCATTAAAACCCGCTCTGGAGCACCATAAAGATTATACTTCCTTATAAATTGTAAGCCTTATTTACACATGAGAAGCATCACACATATCTCAGCATATTACACCTCTCAAATAATAAAATTCTCCGATTACCATTGTTATTCCTAATAGAATGGGTCACCTAGACCAAACTTCTTAATTTTTGTGTTTGTTTGTGTTAATTCCTTGACACTTCACTCGTGATTGATTCTTATATAAACACTTTTGTACATTATTAAGTTTCATTACTAAAAGCATTAGAAACGAAAAATTTCACTTAAACGATTGTGTTATCGGTTCTTTCAAAATGAAACAAGCTTTTACGAGGGGGTAAAAATTTAAATCTTTAACTTTGAAGTTTGTGGGTGCAACAATAGTGAATTGTATATGTCCTATTATATATATATATATAGTACATAGAGTTTTGAATTCCAAATATAAGTAGAGGTTGAGATCAATTCAAGACAAAATAAAGACATATCTAATGGACGAGAGAGAGATATAGATATGGTTTAGTTAGCATTTTGGGGACTTGACACAATTCTAACTTAATCAAATCCACTTTAAGACAAAAGAGTCATTTTTATGTGGAGTCCAACTTCCAATGATTTATGTAGTGTAAAATATATTTTTGGTCTTTGAAGTATCTATTTATTGTTTATTTGATTCTCAATTTTTTAATTGTATCTATTTGTTTTTAATTTGTATTTAAGTGGTCCAATTTTAAATGCAGTCAAAAAATTGATGACATTTTTTGTCACACTCCAATTATGTAATTTCTAATTTTATATCTATTTGATTCCTAAAATTTTTAATTTGTGTCTATTTTATCCCATGTAATTAGTGTGTGACTAGAGCCTTTAGCGATTTTTTGCCAGACGTTTAGACTAGTAAGTTTTATTAAATCTCTTGAATCATATAATCATTATTGTTATATCTAACACTCCCATTACGATATTAGAAAGTATTATTTTGGTATTGCAATTCAACTTTTAAAATAATCTGTCCCGGGTATAAATTTTTTATTATTTAATTAATGATTATAAATTATTTAAGTTAAAGTTAATAATTGAAATTAATAAAAATACGAAGTGGGTTCTTTAACCTATCTTTATTGTTAAATAGCTAAAAGAGAAGTAGAGAAAAAATAGTAAAAGCAGGATGCTTTTTGGTAAAATTATTGTCCTTTTACGAGTTATTCCACGGCACGTGCGACGACCACGAGACTTGGGGGGCTTGACTTGGGTGCGTCTGGGACCACAGTGTTCAACAACTTGATCTCATTGTATGACGTACCAACTTGACTTACAATCCAACTGCCATTGTCCACTTGGCATAGTCGTCATATTCATCAACTTGGACTGTACAGGTTGTTGCCATGTTCTGTCTAATGGGTCCAGTCCAGCCTATTTATGTCATTTGGCCATATACCAAGGCTCTTAATTTGTTGGGGGATAACCGCAAACTAGGTTGGGAAATTAATTGAATGATTAGAGTTGTGTAAGTTACTTTACGCGTGTCTCGATTAAAAATATTTTTAGAAAAAATTGAAAAAAAGTACACGAAATTAGATTTAATTGTAAAAAAGTACACAAAAAAAAATATTGGGTAATTAAATCTTTAATTTTAATATTTATTTGTATCTAAGTACACTATTTGAATTTTACTGATTTTTTTGTGATATTTTTGTCCTCCATTAATCTATGTATATTTACTGTATTAAAATTTACCAGGTTAAATTATACTTTTTTTTGAGACGTAAGTTAATAATTTTTAAAGGTCATAATCAATTATGATAGATTAGGATTGATACTGAAGTTATAACTTTTAAAAGTTAAGTTACAATTCATAAGAGAAAAGTTACATCTGTTCAGGAAAAGTTTATGATTGATCATGTGTATCTGTAATCAATCATAGTCCCTTTTGAATAGTTGTAACATTTCTCTTTTGAGTTGTAATTTTATCATAAAAATAATAATTGACAGTGCGGCACCGAAGTCAGTACCATAGAATTCCCCCATTTTGATAATCCTGACTAAAAATTAGTTGAATTCGAATTTTACTTTGTTATTATATTTTTTTTTCACAATTTAAATGATGTATATATTAATTCATGAATTCAGAATTAAATACACTAGTATTATATTTTTTTATAGTCTGACCAGTTTAGTTGAAGAGTAATATTAGATTGATCAAATTTTAGGATTAAATTTAGAGTCCAAATAACATGGCAGTTGATTATTTGAAGTTTTTATTGGGACTCAAATGACATCACACCAATCAAAGAAGTTTAATTCAANACTAAATTTGGAGTCTAAATAATATGGCAGTTGATTATTTGAAATTTTTATTGGGACCCAAATAACATCACACCAATCAAAGAAGTTTAAGTCAACTGTCATGTCATTTGACCCTAAAATTTGGTCAATCTAGTCTTTCTGTTAGTTGAATATCAGGATGCAGTGTAATTAATTAGGTAAACTTGTGATAAAATTACGTTGAAATTCAGATTTAATTCCGTCAAAAATTACTTGAACCATGTATTTTAAATCAGATCAAACTTTTTGATCGAATTCTTATCTTTAATAAATTTAGATATTGATTGTGAAAATATAATTCATCGGATGTTAATTTTTTTGTTTTTTCAGAGCATGGGGGAGGGACGACGGACGACCAATAGATAATAACCACGAGGTGTTAAATTCATGGGATATTAAATTGAATAGATCAACATAAAGCCACTTTATTAGCAGTAATACTACATTATTAGTTGTAAAGTATATGTTTGTTTATTATAGGACATCAACGAAAGCTGTGGTTATCATCTGAAGAAAAAGATTAGCCGACATTGAAGGATTCTCCACATGTTAAAAACAGCTATCAATTTGTCATTTAGGTATTATCCTTATTTTCAAGTAAATCGGCTCCTAATTAAAGATGAAAATATCCTAGTTGTATAATCCCTCGTGTAACTTTGATTTCAACCTTGCTTTGTAGAATAGTACTAGAGTATATTTTTTTTGGGACTAGAAACATAGACTAAATGATGTGGTATTATTATTATTTTTTATTATTTTAATGATTAGAGATGTTCGAACCAGAAACAATGTGGTAATTATCATAATAGTATCGTTTATTTCACTTTTACACATTTGAAATTTCAATTTATCTCATTATGGTATTATCACATCATTTTTTTTAGAAGTGTCAAATGTGTCGTGTTTGTATGACCCACATGTCGTGTTATTTGTGTCGTGCTCGTGTCAAAACTCACGAAAAATAAATCTATTTCCTATGTTATGAATATTAAATATTAGTTTAGACTATTTATTTTGCGTATTTAATAATCGTGTCAATTTTCTAATCATTTATATCGGGTTCGTGTCATATTCGTATCAACGAGTTAAATTTGACACTCCTAATTTTTTTTATGTTTTTTTGTCTCATTTTTTTTGTCAGTATTGCTCTATTGATTGACTNTGTCAATTGAGTGAGTCGAAAAATATCTCAAATTGAGTGATGGAATTGTTGGAAAAATCTCAATGTTTGTCACATCCAGATTTTTCCGTTCACATGATGCTATATAATGTTGACAATGAATCATTTATGTCTAAATCCATCCAGGTCAAATTTGTTTAAACCGCATCCAACTCATTATAGTTGTATACAATTTGAGTTCATATGATCATGCCAATTTCACATCGTGTTTGTATAATTAGAAATTTGTTTTGACCCATTTAAATAAATTGATATAACCAGCTGTTAATCCAATAATAATATGAACTCGGTAAATCTAAACACGTACTTGATAATTTCATTCAAATTAACACCTGATCGTATTAATAATTATTAGTCCTAATAACATTCCAAAGAAATCAATATCAAAAAACAAACATCAAGATTGAAAAGGTGCATTACATATGGTTAGCAGCCATGCATTTTCCTAGTTCTAGTTTATGTCACAATCCTAATGCAACAACTAAAGGTTATACCTCAAACATGGGTAACATATCCTTCAATATTTATTTTTTTTTTACTTTTTTTTTTGACCGATCACTTCTCATGCATTCAAATAGATCTCCCATTCATTAACGATGACTGATAGACCAAAACGATAAAACAAAAAAAAAAATTATTGAAAGGCATTTGAATTCTTCGAGTATCACCTTCCTACCATAGTAGCAATAAGAAAGAATAACTTGACGATATTAATATATCTAATCTAACCAAATCAAATACTTAATATCATGTGCATGATTTTCTGTCTACCTTTCATTTTCAAAGTATCAATAAAAGAGGCAGTAAACGTCGAATCTTAATGTAAAGAAAACCCAACAATTCAAAAGCATCAAGTTAGCCAATCAAAACTAAAACATTATTGTAGGTTTTTAATACAACATTTTCTTACACATCAAATCTTTCATGTCGGGCGTAATCTTTAAGATAATTAATTATACATAAATGTCTTAGTTAGTCATGATGAAGTTACTAATCAATAGAATATTAGATTTTTTAATTGTTTTTTCACCTACACAACAAGAACTGATTAGAAGAGTAATTAATATTTTAAGACTAACTTTTGCTTGAAAGGAAAATCTTTCGAACTAAGGATAATTTAAGTGGTAACATAGGTGAATTATAAATTTAAACGTGTTGAGTTTAAATCTTAGCAATTTTTTAGAGTCATGTCAAGAAATATTTATCTTTTATAAATTCTCTAGTCCTGACGTGGATAATCTACCTTTGATAAAAGCAATGAGGAAATTAATTGAGGTGTGCTTACACTATCTCGAGCACCTCTGACCGTTGAATTAAAAAAACAAAAAAAAAGAGAAAAAAAGGGGGATCTTCCTATTCCCACTCAAAATTAGGAAAGTTGGATTGTTTCCTCTAAATTTATGGAATTGAAATTTTATCGATTATATATATATTTTTCAACTTTATTTCGTGATAATCTATCATTAAGTAAAATTAAATATACATGTAAAAATCTGGATCTAAATTTATTTTCTTTGGCCATAATGTTTCGTAACCTCACAAAGTGTCATCAAAAACCATAATAGCAAAAAAAAAAAGGTTTCTTTCATATCTTCCTCCTTTTCATCCTCAAATTCCAATCAAAGTCCAAATAGAAAAGTATGCAATCAACTGAAGGGTGATTNGGTATTATTATTATTTTTTATTATTTTAATGATTAGAGATGTTCGAACCAGAAACAATGTGGTAATTATCATAATAGTATCGTTTATTTCACTTTTACACATTTGAAATTTCAATTTATCTCATTATGGTATTATCACATCATTTTTTTTAGAAGTGTCAAATGTGTCGTGTTTGTATGACCCACATGTCGTGTTATTTGTGTCGTGCTCGTGTCAAAACTCACGAAAAATAAATCTATTTCCTATGTTATGAATATTAAATATTAGTTTAGACTATTTATTTTGCGTATTTAATAATCGTGTCAATTTTCTAATCATTTATATCGGGTTCGTGTCATATTCGTATCAACGAGTTAAATTTGACACTCCTAATTTTTTTTATGTTTTTTTGTCTCATTTTTTTTGTCAGTATTGCTCTATTGATTGACTGTTACTTTCCAAATTAGGATACGATTCTTATTATGGTTTGTGTATCTTTCGGGCTAATGATAGTTTAAGTTTGAATTGGATGTATTTTTTTGACAAAGTTGGGAGGTTTTGGACAATGGCTCGATTGCAATAACTTCATTTTGGGGGGGTTGGATGGTTCCTATTTTCTTCTATTTTGTCTCTTCCAATGTGGTTGAGTGTTAGAATTTACCTCATATCCATACAATAACATCTCCCTAATTTGTTTAGCTTCTTGTTGAAATTTAGTCGAAGAAATTGGCTCGACACCACATTGCGCTAGGCTAAGGCCAGGCCATGCACAGACCGTGGCACAATGAGTTCCTAAGCTAGACTTAGGTCATTGGTCTGATTTAACCGATAATTATCTTTATATTTGTGACAATTTGCATTTGCGTATGTTAAATTAAACAGTGAAAATTTACACAAGAAATCTTAAGTATATATCTAGGAACAATGATATGAAATAACAATTTCTTGACTAACCCTTTTGGGGGAGTTGATGTAGTTATTACATCCGATAAAATTAAAACGATTTCTTGATTTTATCACAACATAGAAAATTTTGTTTACCCAATATTATCAACTAGTACACGAGAGTTGTGAACCTTTACAACTAGTTGCTCAGTAATTTTAAGTTGAATGTTTTGAGTACAGACCATTCGTTTATGTTGATTATTTTTAAGTTCTTGTGCATGCCCTCTACTCCTCCCCATCATCTCAACCACCATCAACTTTGGTCACAACAACTAAATTTGCTTGGTAAATTTAAAACATTTATTTTATTAAGGATAACCCGTGTCTGAAAATACGATATAATATGAATGATTTTGATAGAAATGTTGGTGATTGTTAGATAAATTCATTTGAGACTGTCGAATAAATTGATTAAAACTTGTCCTATTTTATATTATAAATTTATCCCATAAAGAATATACAAACAATCTCACTCGAGTCAATAACTCGATAGAATGAGAGGTCTCAAAACTAAGGTCACAAATTTCTCTCTCCAAACAAACCTTTAAGATCCAACCCTTCTTGTCTTTAGTCTTACAAGTCTACATCTCCTCATCAACTATGTCTAAATCCAGTGGACAATGAAAATAAGCTTATATCATCTGAATTCGGAACATGTCAATTGAGTGAGTCGAAAAATATCTCAAATTGAGTGATGGAATTGTTGGAAAAATCTCAATGTTTGTCACATCCAGATTTTTCCGTTCACATGATGCTATATAATGTTGACAATGAATCATTTATGTCTAAATCCATCCAGGTCAAATTTGTTTAAACCGCATCCAACTCATTATAGTTGTATACAATTTGAGTTCATATGATCATGCCAATTTCACATCGTGTTTGTATAATTAGAAATTTGTTTTGACCCATTTAAATAAATTGATATAACCAGCTGTTAATCCAATAATAATATGAACTCGGTAAATCTAAACACGTACTTGATAATTTCATTCAAATTAACACCTGATCGTATTAATAATTATTAGTCCTAATAACATTCCAAAGAAATCAATATCAAAAAACAAACATCAAGATTGAAAAGGTGCATTACATATGGTTAGCAGCCATGCATTTTCCTAGTTCTAGTTTATGTCACAATCCTAATGCAACAACTAAAGGTTATACCTCAAACATGGGTAACATATCCTTCAATATTTATTTTTTTTTTACTTTTTTTTTTGACCGATCACTTCTCATGCATTCAAATAGATCTCCCATTCATTAACGATGACTGATAGACCAAAACGATAAAACAAAAAAAAAAAATTATTGAAAGGCATTTGAATTCTTCGAGTATCACCTTCCTACCATAGTAGCAATAAGAAAGAATAACTTGACGATATTAATATATCTAATCTAACCAAATCAAATACTTAATATCATGTGCATGATTTTCTGTCTACCTTTCATTTTCAAAGTATCAATAAAAGAGGCAGTAAACGTCGAATCTTAATGTAAAGAAAACCCAACAATTCAAAAGCATCAAGTTAGCCAATCAAAACTAAAACATTATTGTAGGTTTTTAATACAACATTTTCTTACACATCAAATCTTTCATGTCGGGCGTAATCTTTAAGATAATTAATTATACATAAATGTCTTAGTTAGTCATGATGAAGTTACTAATCAATAGAATATTAGATTTTTTAATTGTTTTTTCACCTACACAACAAGAACTGATTAGAAGAGTAATTAATATTTTAAGACTAACTTTTGCTTGAAAGGAAAATCTTTGGAACTAAGGATAATTTAAGTGGTAACATAGGTGAATTATAAATTTAAACGTGTTGAGTTTAAATCTTAGCAATTTTTTAGAGTCATGTCAAGAAATATTTATCTTTTATAAATTCTCTAGTCCTGACGTGGATAATCTACCTTTGATAAAAGCAATGAGGAAATTAATTGAGGTGTGCTTACACTATCTCGAGCACCTCTGACCGTTGAATTAAAAAAACAAAAAAAAAGAGAAAAAAAGGGGGATCTTCCTATTCCCACTCAAAATTAGGAAAGTTGGATTGTTTCCTCTAAATTTATGGAATTGAAATTTTATCGATTATATATATATTTTTCAACTTTATTTCGTGATAATCTATCATTAAGTAAAATTAAATATACATGTAAAAATCTGGATCTAAATTTATTTTCTTTGGCCATAATGTTTCGTAACCTCACAAAGTGTCATCAAAAACCATAATAGCAAAAAAAAAAAGGTTTCTTTCATATCTTCCTCCTTTTCATCCTCAAATTCCAATCAAAGTCCAAATAGAAAAGTATGCAATCAACTGAAGGGTGATTTATTGTAGGTGCTTGTTTTGAAGATGACCCGAATTCACAAAATTACATTTCTATTATAAAAAATATAATATTTTTTAGGTTAAAAAGATCATATTTTATTCATAACGATACTATCGGTGATAACTGAGTATGAGAGTCGTAAAAAAATATTATATATATAATTTTATTCTAAATTGAATCTTAAACTCGAAAGCATAAATTATCGATTGTGTAGATGAACACTTACCATCATTTTATTTCTGAAAAAATAATTCATTTTTTTTCTTTTTTGTACAGTGAATAATCTAAACCATATGAGTGTATAATCAATAATGTATGTCGTTTTTTTTCCCTATAATTTTCATTGGGTTTATACATAGGGGCCCANCGAGTTAAATTTGACACTCCTAATTTTTTTTATGTTTTTTTGTCTCATTTTTTTTGTCAGTATTGCTCTATTGATTGACTATTACTTTCCAAATTAGGATACGATTCTTATTATGGTTTGTGTATCTTTCGGGCTAATGATAGTTTAAGTTTGAATTGGATGTGTTTTTTTTGACAAAGTTGGGAGGTTTTGGACAATGGCTCGATTGCAATAACTTCATTTTGGGGGGGTTGGATGGTTCCTATTTTCTTCTATTTTGTCTCTTCCAATGTGGTTGAGTGTTAGAATTTACCTCATATCCATACAATAACATCTCCCTAATTTGTTTAGCTTCTTGTTGAAATTTAGTCGAAGAAATTGGCTCGACACCACATTGCGCTAGGCTAAGGCCAGGCCATGCACAGACCGTGGCACAATGAGTTCCTAAGCTAGACTTAGGTCATTGGTCTGATTTAACCGATAATTATCTTTATATTTGTGACAATTTGCATTTGCGTATGTTAAATTAAACAGTGAAAATTTACACAAGAAATCTTAAGTATATATCTAGGAACAATGATATGAAATAACAATTTCTTGACTAACCCTTTTGGGGGAGTTGATGTAGTTATTACATCCGATAAAATTAAAACGATTTCTTGATTTTATCACAACATAGAAAATTTTGTTTACCCAATATTATCAACTAGTACACGAGAGTTGTGAACCTTTACAACTAGTTGCTCAGTAATTTTAAGTTGAATGTTTTGAGTACAGACCATTCGTTTATGTTGATTATTTTTAAGTTCTTGTGCATGCCCTCTACTCCTCCCCATCATCTCAACCACCATCAACTTTGGTCACAACAACTAAATTTGCTTGGTAAATTTAAAACATTTATTTTATTAAGGATAACCCGTGTCTGAAAATACGATATAATATGAATGATTTTGATAGAAATGTTGGTGATTGTTAGATAAATTCATTTGAGACTGTCGAATAAATTGATTAAAACTTGTCCTATTTTATATTATAAATTTATCCCATAAAGAATATACAAACAATCTCACTCGAGTCAATAACTCGATAGAATGAGAGGTCTCAAAACTAAGGTCACAAATTTCTCTCTCCAAACAAACCTTTAAGATCCAACCCTTCTTGTCTTTAGTCTTACAAGTCTACATCTCCTCATCAACTATGTCTAAATCCAGTGGACAATGAAAATAAGCTTATATCATCTGAATTCGGAACATGTCAATTGAGTGAGTCGAAAAATATCTCAAATTGAGTGATGGAATTGTTGGAAAAATCTCAATGTTTGTCACATCCAGATTTTTCCGTTCACATGATGCTATATAATGTTGACAATGAATCATTTATGTCTAAATCCATCCAGGTCAAATTTGTTTAAACCGCATCCAACTCATTATAGTTGTATATAATTTGAGTTCATATGATCATGCCAATTTCACATCGTGTTTGTATAATTAGAAATTCGTTTTGACCCATTTAAATAAATGGATATAACCAGCTGTTAATCCAATAATAATATGAACTCAGTAAATCTAAACACGTACTTGATAATTTCATTCAAATTAACACCTGATCGTATTAATAATTATTAGTCCTAATAGCATTCCAAAGAAATCAATATCAAAAAACAAACATCAAGATTGAAAAGGTGCATTACATATGGTTAGCAGCCATGCATTTTCCTAGTTCTAGTTTATGTCACAATCCTAATGCAACAACTAAAGGTTATACCTCAAACATGGGTAACATATCCTTCAATATTTATTTTTTTTTTACTTTTTTTTTTGACCGATCACTTCTCATGCATTCAAATAGATCTCCCATTCATTAACGATGACTGATAGACCAAAACGATAAAACAAAAAAAAAAAATTATTGAAAGGCATTTGAATTCTTCGAGTATCACCTTCCTACCATAGTAGCAATAAGAAAGAATAACTTGACGATATTAATATATCTAATCTAACCAAATCAAATACTTAATATCATGTGCATGATTTTCTGTCTACCTTTCATTTTCAAAGTATCAATAAAAGAGGCAGTAAACGTCGAATCTTAATGTAAAGAAAACCCAACAATTCAAAAGCATCAAGTTAGCCAATCAAAACTAAAACATTATTGTAGGTTTTTAATACAACATTTTCTTACACATCAAATCTTTCATGTCGGGCGTAATCTTTAAGATAATTAATTATACATAAATGTCTTAGTTAGTCATGATGAAGTTACTAATCAATAGAATATTAGATTTTTTAATTGTTTTTTCACCTACACAACAAGAACTGATTAGAAGAGTAATTAATATTTTAAGACTAACTTTTGCTTGAAAGGAAAATCTTTGGAACTAAGGATAATTTAAGTGGTAACATAGGTGAATTATAAATTTAAACGTGTTGAGTTTAAATCTTAGCAATTTTTTAGAGTCATGTCAAGAAATATTTATCTTTTATAAATTCTCTAGTCCTGACGTGGATAATCTACCTTTGATAAAAGCAATGAGGAAATTAATTGAGGTGTGCTTACACTATCTCGAGCACCTCTGACCGTTGAATTAAAAAAACAAAAAAAAAGAGAAAAAAAGGGGGATCTTCCTATTCCCACTCAAAATTAGGAAAGTTGGATTGTTTCCTCTAAATTTATGGAATTGAAATTTTATCGATTATATATATATTTTTCAACTTTATTTCGTGATAATCTATCATTAAGTAAAATTAAATATACATGTAAAAATCTGGATCTAAATTTATTTTCTTTGGCCATAATGTTTCGTAACCTCACAAAGTGTCATCAAAAACCATAATAGCAAAAAAAAAAAGGTTTCTTTCATATCTTCCTCCTTTTCATCCTCAAATTCCAATCAAAGTCCAAATAGAAAAGTATGCAATCAACTGAAGGGTGATTTATTGTAGGTGCTTGTTTTGAAGATGACCCGAATTCACAAAATTACATTTCTATTATAAAAAATATAATATTTTTTAGGTTAAAAAGATCATATTTTATTCATAACGATACTATCGGTGATAACTGAGTATGAGAGTCGTAAAAAAATATTATATATATAATTTTATTCTAAATTGAATCTTAAACTCGAAAGCATAAATTATCGATTGTGTAGATGAACACTTACCATCATTTTATTTCTGAAAAAATAATTCATTTTTTTTCTTTTTTGTACAGTGAATAATCTAAACCATATGAGTGTATAATCAATAATGTATGTCGTTTTTTTTCCCTATAATTTTCATTGGGTTTATACATAGGGGCCCATCTTCTTTTTATTTTTTGAACAGTGTGACCCACCTTTCTTGTCACTTACCAGCTGACTCAAACTTTGCAGCGATGACGCAAGAGGTGGTTGTTGAGGGGTGCAATGGCTGTGGACCGCAAGTTCTGTATACCAATAAACCAATAATGAGGCATGTGACAATTAGTCAAACTCCAAACCATACGAATCAACGTCAATTTTTCAAACTTTGAATGTTGAAAATGCTGTGGACCGTTTGATCCTATTAAATTCTTTTATTCCACCTTTGAGAATAATGGAATTAACCCACGTTCAGATTAGCTAATATGTTGTCCCAATCATTTTCGGATTACTTTTTCACCGTCTGATTGACTTATTTTGTGGAAATTAAGCAACATAGAATAGTACTGGAGGGTGCCAGGTGCTTTGAACCTGTAATAGTTTTAATTCTTCGTCTTTTTATTTTATTCATAGCTAACTTTATTTACTTTGTGATCTTGACTATAGATTATTAGTGGTTTTAAATTTCTAACTATTGCCTTAATCTAATGATACAAGTTAGACTACGAAAAGAAGAGTTGCACGTCATAACTTGAAACTTATCAATCATCTATCTACCCATAATTATTTCTTTAAAGCGTTGTATTTGTTATTGTCATTACGCAATCCTATCCTATATGACAGTAGTTATTCAAAAGTCTATGGAAATAACTCTTTATATCCAAAGCCATTATAGCACAATGTATGAAGCCATTTCAGAGAGAGAGAGAGAGAGAAGAGTCCGGATTAAAACCTCCTCATTAATATTATAATAATGTCATGCTGACTAAATTTTGGGACTAAATTTAGAGCGCAAATGACATGATGTCATATCATTTGAGCTCTAAATTTAATTTTAAAATTTGATCAGTGTAACATTATTGTTAATATTATTAAGGAAGAAAAGACCAAATTTTCATAAATACTAACTACATTGATGGCCACAGAGGAAAAAAAAAATTAGAAAAAAAAAAACATGCACATATTCGAGATGGAATCGGGATTCCATCCGGAAGAGGGCTAAATATTTAATGTAACAACATATAATTTTTTGGGATTTTTGAAAGTCGGTATACGAAATTGGACTTAATTGTCAAAAAATACATAAAAAAATATTTTGTTAAAAAATCCACTAAAACATAGAAAGACTTGCATATTTTTTTATTGTAAATAAGTTTTATAAAAAATATTTTGGAAACCCCCACAACACACACACACACACACACACACACACATCTATAATATAAAACAAGGCGGCTTCTACAAGCCCATCTTACTGTCTCAAATTCATTCATCTAACGGTCAACAAATTATCATTTTTTTCTNATCTATAATATAAAACAAGGCGGCTTCTACAAGCACATCTTACTGTCTCAAATTCATTCATCTAACGGTCAACAAATTATCATTTTTTTCTTAATATTTTTCCTCTCCAACCGGTCAACGATTACGACTGATCTTAGAACACATCTTACGGTCTCAAATTTATTTATTCAATGGTCAAGAAATTGACATTTTTTTCCTTAATATTTTCCCTCTCAACCAGTCAAAAATTACGGCTAACTTGGATTACAAGATTTTCTCTAATATAATAATTAAATGGTTTAAATTTATCATTAATATCAACTGTGTAGTGTAACATTTTAAATTTGTATAAGAGACAATAATAATATTTTGATTAAAAAAAAACTCATCAATTTAATTGATTAAAAAAAATGCTGCTTAACACATTTATATTAAACATAATTAATTTTAATTTTATTTATTTAATTAATTATCTCAAACTAACATGTCTTACACATGTATTGAATCAAAAGTTCAAAACTATTTTTTTTATCTTTTAATAAAACTCAACGTTAATATATTCTTATAAATTAATAATTTTGTAATAACTTGTACTAATTAAAAAAATAATATTTTATAAATAATATTTGTACATCTTTTTTTGATAGAAAATATTTTGGGGATATGTTTTTTGATAAATTAGATTTTTAGTTTGTATTAAATTTGCCTCAATTTTGATTATATGTATATAAGTTAATATTCAATTTTAATTACATGTATATAAATTAATAATTTTTAAATCAATTCTATTATATTTTGTGGATTTTATAATATAAAACAGAGCGGGTTCAACAAATCCATTCGTCGGTCTCAAATAAACTCATTCAATGACCATCAACATCTTTCTCAATATCATTCATATTAAATTTTACCTTCCTCTTCTTACTCTTCACTCTCTTTCTCTGGCAGTGGAGGATGGAGGAGGGGTCTGAGGTCACCTTGAAAAAAAATATTTTTTTTAATTATATATGTTTTATATATTTTTTTAGATTAGTTGGGCCTGCAGTAATGATTTATGAAAAAATAAAAATTAATTGGATTAAACAAGTTGGGTACTAGAACAAAAAAATAAAAATAAAAAGTCCATACCAAATCTCTTAAAATTAGTAAACTAAAATTAATTCTTTAGAGTATTGGTATGATTTGTTGAAGTCTTTTTTTGTTCAAAAATTATAGAATATATAGCCAAAAAAGAGTAAAATAAATAATTTATAAAAAAATTAAAAATTATAGAATATTATTTTTATTTGTATCAAATAAATTATGTTATTGATCCTTAATGTATATATGTTATCTTATTAATTTTTTTCAAATAAACTTTTTTTATGTTTAATGAATTTTTAAGTATCAAATCTAATATAAAAAATATAAATATATCACACTATTTTTATCTATTATACTTAAAATGTGTCCACCATAAATCATATTTTTGGCTTTGCCATTGTTCTCAGGAATTTTCACTCTTCACTTTTCTAAATTAATTGGTTGATTTATGTTGCACTGTACCTTCAGGCACAAATTACCCCTAATATATATATATAACAAAACCCTAAAATTTTGGAAACTCAAAACTCATAATTAAACTCCCTTCATTTTTTTAGGGATATATTTCAAATTTTTTGGAAGCTTTTAAAATTTAACAACTAAAATTAAGGAATTTTAATTATTTTATCTTAGAAAATATTAAAATCAAAGAATTTTGATTTTAGATTTAATTTGTTTACATATATTTGTATTTATATTAAATTCTTTAGATTTAATTTTGTGATCTATAATATATGTCATTAACCACCACAAAATTTTAATTTTATAAAATTTGGAGTGGTTAATGGTGCAAGGTCTTTAAATCAAAATTTAAGAGATAAAAAAATCAATATCATATTTTGCAGATGTAAAGTACAATTTCAAAGTTTGAGATGCTAAAATGGAATGAAGAATATAATTTTGGGATTAAGCACAGCGTTATTCTAATTTACTGGATTTACTGAGATTGACTTATCTTCAACTTGAAGTGCTCTTTAATATTTGTGAGTCTATCATTTATGGTGTATTATTAAGTAGGGCTATAAATCAAATCGAGCTACTCAATTTGGCTTGAGTTTAGCTCATTTTTGACTTGTTCAAGCAAAAAATAGTCGAATTTGAATAATTTTTAAGGCTCGTTTGAAAAATGAGCCGGATAGAATCGACTCAAACTATATTCGTTTATGGGTAAATATTTGGGTTCAGCTCATTTTCTATATGAGTCGAACTTAAACAATTTTTTTAAGTTTAGCTAAGAAAACAAGTTTTTTAGGCTTGATTTTAATTCGTTCAACTATTAACTCTATTATTAAGGTATCAATTTCAACATGTTGATAGGGGTTTCCATGGGCCGAGCCAACCTAGGCCTGTGAAATTTTTCAGACTGGCCTTGGGTAGTGTAGGCTCAACCTTTTACCCAAATGAGTTATCATCGAGGACCGGGACGAGTTTCGCGTAAGGGTAGACTAGGCTAGACGTAGCCCAACCCGTGAACTTATTAGGCGAGCCTGTTTGTGGGTTTTTTTTATGTACAATTTCATTTAAAAATAATAAATATTTTTGTAACTTAATATTTGTGTAAATTATATTTTTGAATTAAAAGTAGAGTTAAAATGGATAAAAATAAAATAATGAATAATTTTATTATTGATTAGGGGATGAATTACATTCAATAGAATAAATATATCTTAACTAGATTGACACATACTCACTTATCTATCATTTGCATTATTTTATCCTTTAAAACTTGTATACTTAATATATGGAAAAAAAATAATATATTATTTATAATATCTAAATTTTTAAAATTTCAAATTCCGATATTAAGAGACTTATTTCAAAGTTTCAAATTTAATGGATTAAAAGTATAACTTTTTTTCAAATGAAGTGTGGACAAGCTCTTGGGTCGGATTTTAACGAATTTTTTCGGCCAGATTATTGGGCCGGGCTTTGGACCAGCTAATAGGTTTAAGAGTAAACTCAAATTCTCTTTTTAAGGATAATAGGCTCAAGTTCAGACGGGTCTATCGAATTTTGAACCTATTTTTTTTGGATAAGATAATGAGACCTATGGGTAACTCGGCCCATAAACACCCCTATATGTTAAGGTGTTGAACGAGTTTTATAACGATCGGTGATCAGAGGAGGGTCTTAAACCATATAAGAGAGGATGTCACTCTAGAGAGAATGTCTTTTGGACAGAAAGCCTGTGCCCAACAAATAATATCAAAGTTATGGTTCAAGCCCAGCGTGTGAACTCGGTTCTTTATGCCAGATGAAAAAATAGTGATAATTATCTAGTATAAGTCCCGTTTAAAAAAAAATATTAAAGTATCGAAGGAATCTTATACCATTTAATGATGAGACGGTGCTGAAGCATATAAGAGAGTATATCCCTCGATCTAATACTAGGTACTCCTTTTGGGGTTGAAACCCATTCCCAACACAACATAATCTGTCTAAAAAGTAATAGTAAATGGATTTTTTCCTAAGAATTCTATATTCAGGAGTCATAGTCACTGTTGTATACCTGTGCCCCTTCTTAGTCTTTTTCCTTCTCTATTTTCTTCCACAATCTGTCATCATGTGTGCATTCCCCTTTCAATCTGTCATCATGTGCATTCCCCTTTCTTATCAGAAACGTACATTCTCCTTGAGAAAGTTGCTCTTAGACTGGAAATTCAAGAGATAAAGGTGAAAGGAACATGAATCGTCGGTCCAACCGACATATAAACTTACAGTTCTTATGTAAATTAAATAGGATTAACTCTTACATGAAAGTACAATGAAACATAAGTAAAAAATAATAAATTTAGTGGAAAATTCAATGTTAATGGTTCTGAGAGGAATGTTGGTAGCTGTTGAATAAGTCTATTTGAAACTGTCGAATAAACTTACAGAAATATGCCTAATTTCTATTATATATGTTGATGATGCTTAAAATAAATCTCAAGTGTTAGTTCAGGAGTTCAGCTCAGACCAGGTGGTCAGTCATATTAACTGAGGTCAGAAGACAAGGGCTGAATATCTCTTGAGACAAGGCAATGACTGGATAACCACGAGAGGTTCCTAAAATGTTAGAAAATTATAATCAAAGCACCTAATCTCAACCAACCAAGATTTTTTTTTAGAATTAAGGAGAACCGCATGAAATAAGGGCAAGAATTTCGATCAAGATTCCATTGTATAGGAAACAACCCTATAAATACTATGTAACGCCCCTAAAGAAAAGGGAGGACCCTAGAGGTAAAAATTAGCCTTTGTACTCTTGTAATCATCATTATTGAAAGACAAAGAGCAAGAGTCTCCATTAAAGAGTAAATTAGCCGAGCTCCCGATCTGATGAACCACTATATATCTTCTATGTTAATCCTTCCAGCCCCCTAGAAAAATATTTCTTTCATTATCACACTACCATCAATGCAAAGAATAATTACGATTCATTACTCATACAATTCGGTTTACACCATCATATGTGATATAGTTCTTTAACCTAGTTATGAGGAAAAAACAATCTTTTTTGGAGGAAAAAAAATTAATGTAGTTGTAAAATAGGTGGTGATCTCATTCATGTCAAGGAAAATAATTAAAAGGCACCCTATGTGTAGTGATGTGGTCACCAGGGTCCCATTCGCGTATGTCACAAAATTTTATGACTGAATTTTAAATAGAGTATAAAAACTTTATGATATTACGTGAAACTCACGATAAAAAAAAAATTATTAATATTTTTCTTTAAATCATAAATATATGTATATTTAAAAGGAAAATAAATATCATACCATATTTTTGGAAAAAAAATTACAATATTCTATTCTATCATTTTAATAACTTTGGCCTATTTATTCAGATTTATTTTCTCGAACTATAATTTTTGAGTTAATTTTGATCTTTATATAATCATTTACACAATGTATTTATTTTATAAGTTATTTTACATATAAAATATACCTACTAAATGATATGAAATTAAATATAAAAAAATTTAAAATAAAAATAAATAAATAAATTATGCATCTAAAAAGAATTTAGGACCACATCTAATTTTTTTTGCATAATGCCTTTAGTGTTCTTGGGCCGACCCTGTGACAGATACTTTTTGTTTTTGAACTATACTGTGACCGATACTTGAGGGGGGTCATATGTGGTCTATAAAATTTTCAACTTGTGTAGTCTCTATTTTTTAAATTTTATTATTTTAATTCCGCATTTTTTTAATAGTGTAAAGTACATATTTAAAAACCCATAACTATAATCTACTCTTAAATAATTACATTATATCTTATGTATTATTCTACAGATACAGGAAAATTGTAATATCTCAAATTTAATATATATAATATTATTTTTTAGGTCAAT
Organism: Ilex paraguariensis; assembly: GCA_963454935.2. Lineage (NCBI taxonomy): Eukaryota > Viridiplantae > Streptophyta > Magnoliopsida > Aquifoliales > Aquifoliaceae > Ilex > Ilex paraguariensis. The sequence goes on along the minus strand of CAUOFW020010279.1, from coordinate 347,986 downwards.
TTGTGATATTTTTTTAAAAGGGATATTAGTGTAATTAAGGAATGAGGAATTGTAGGGTTATTGTAGGGTTCCTTTTAATTTGTATAAATATATATGTAGGTAGTCAAAAGGGGGCAAAATAAAAAAAAAAGAAAAGGGAAGAAATAAAGAAAGAAAGAGGCGGGAGAGAGAAAGAAAGAGAAGGAAGGAGGAAAAAAATAGATTGATTTCAGTAAAGATATGGATTAATTACTTCTCTTATGAGTTTTATATTTTTATTCAATGAGATGGTGTAGGGTTTATAATGTTGGTGTCTACATACATACATACATATGGGTCTTATGGTACCTTGTTGATTATTAAAGTTATTAGATTNAATAGATTGATTTCAGTAAAGATATGAATTGATTACTTCTCTTATGAGTTTTATATTTTTATTCAATGAGATGGTGTAGGGTTTATAATGTTGGTGTCTACATACATACATACATATGGGTCTTATGGTACCTTGTTGATTATTAAAGTTATTAGATTGAACTTTAAGTTTATAGTGGTTTGAAATTGATTGAGTTTACTAAATGTGTTGAGAAGAAAAAGAAAAAAAAAAAGGGATTTAATTTTTTTTTTATTACAAGAGAACTAAAACACCTCTATTTAAAAGCAGAAGTGAGACTACCTCTATATACAATTTGATTTTGAACTTAAAAAATATACAAGTTGGAGGACTTCATTGGTGGAAGAAAACAAAGTTCAAAAATTACATAATTCACCTCTTTAACTTCAAGGAATTTTAGTTTGACTCTTATATTCTTTAAAATTTAATTTTAATCATTGTTTTACTTAGTAAGCTGAAAGAATAGAATTTTGAAAAATTTATGGTAGTTCAAAAAGCAGAAAATTTGTTTTTCAAAGAAATTACACTTTGATTCTAAAAGGTTTAAAAATTATGATTTGATCCCAAAACTTTAGAAATACTTTCATACTCTATTACCTCGTATTAGAAAGGATATTTATATGTAAAAGATATATTAAGTATATATCAATAGGTAGGACGTATAAAAATTAAAAATAGAATCGCGAAATGACGAAATTAAGAATAGAGATTGATTGTTATATATTATTTTAGATTAGGTGGTGATTGCATTAAGGCTGAGAAAGAGAGCTTTGAATTAAATTTTGAAAATCAAGGTGAGTAGTTTACTACTTCTTTTGAGAGGATTTTTTCTATATTCAATGTGTGGGTGCATGCGTGCCTATNAGATAGAATCGCGAAATGACGAAATTAAGAATAGAGATTGATTGTTATATATTATTTTAGATTAGGTGGTGATTGCATTAAGGTTGAGAAAGAGAGCTTTGAATTAAATTTTGAAAATCAAGGTGAGTAGTTTATTACTTCTTTTGAGAGGATTTTTTCTATATTCAATGTGTGGGTGCATGCGTGCCTATAAAATTTTCATATATATGATATATGTGTTGATGTTTGGGGGTTGCAATTAAATGTTTTGCAATTGTGAACTGTTATACATGTGAACTTTGAAAAAAAACTTATGAGATGATTTTATATCATTGTTTTGGTGATGAAAAAGAAATTTGGTGTGCGTTGGGACTAAAACTACAATTTTGGTGTGTGTGAAATTCATGTTTATAAGACGGGGACTAGGGTTATCAGATCTAGGTGATAGCAAGCAACTGGGCCAGTCATCAGGCTAGTGATAACAAAAGACAGTACCGATCATTATGCTAGTGATGACAAACGACTGGGTCAGTTACCAGACTAGTGGTACCAAGAGAATGAGCCAGTTACTAGGCTAGTGGTAACAAACATGATTTGACAAATATATTTTAGAACTGAATGTGTGTGTGAGCGTTTTGGGTTATAAATATCTTTTTATTTATAAAATTATTTGTGATTATTAAATTANGGTCATTATGCTAGTGATGACAAACGACTGGGTCAGTTACCAGACTAGTGGTACCAAGAGACTGAGCCAGTTACTAGGCTAGTGGTAACAAACATGATTTGACAAATATATTTTAGAACTGAATGTGTGTGTGAGCGTTTTGGGTTATAAATATCTTTTTATTTATAAAATTATTTGTGATTATTAAATTATTTTTTTTAAATGATTATGGGGGGGGGTTGTGGTACAATTTATTGTACTTATGTGTGTATCAAAGTTTATTTTTGGTATATAAACTCTGAAATTTAATTTCACACCCCATTAGAGGTGGTTGCTAGTTACGGGCATTTGTATTGATCCAAACATTTAACATTTTTCAGGTAAAGATCAGAGGAAGGAGTAAGTTCTCGGATAGACAAGGGGTTAAAAGAATTGAAAATTTACTTTNACAGTTTATTTTTGGTATATAAACTCTGAAATTTAATTTCACACCCCATTAGAGGTGGTTGCTAGTTACGGGCATTTGTATTCATCTAAACATTTAACATTTTTCAGGTAAAGATCAGAGGAAGGAGTAAGTTCTCGGATAGACAAGGGGTTAAAAGAATTGAAAATTTACTTTATTGTAGGTCTTATGGAATTAATATCTTTTATGATTTTGAGACAAATATTCAATTGTTTTGAGAATAATGTTGCTTATGCTTAGAGTAGTGAACCTTATAGTTTAATTGTTGTTTTACATGAGTTTAATAATGACATCGGTGATGTTTAGTTTGTTCTTTTGGTATTCATTAGGTCGGTGGATTGAATAACTTTATTATTTGTCTTTCGTTGTATTTTACATTTATTATGCACATGGTTGATNGATTTTGAGACAAATATTCAATTGTTTTGAGAATAATGTTGCTTATGCTTAGAGTAGTGAACATTATAGTTTAATTGTTGTTTTACATGAGTTTAATAATGACATCGGTGATGTTTAGTTTGTTCTTTTGGTATTCATTAGGTCGGTGGATTGAATAACTTTATTATTTGTCTTTCGTTGTATTTTACATTTATTATGCACATGGTTGATTGGTTAAGGCCTTGGTGGTCGGTTCGCCGCCCACCCTATATGATCCAGGGTGGGGGTGTGACAGAAATCCCATGACATGTTCTTAACGAGTATATGCATGTTTATGTCGCTCAAGCTAGTGACTCTGAGTAGAATCAAAGGCAAAGTCCGAATGTATGAACCGCTCTTTCAATTCATACACTATTTAAATTAGGATTTACGTTTCACTGAAAATTAAAGATTCACTCTAGAGATTTGGATATGATTCACTGAGAACAACTGAGATGTTATACTATCAAGAAGACACGTTTTTTTTTTGTGCTCTAAGAGATTTCGAACTCCTGACCCTTCATTGGGAAAGGAGAGGCCCAAGGCCCTCGCCAACTGGGCTGCCCAATTGGTTTATTTTATATATTATTGATCAAAGCATAGATGGATAAACATGAAGGATGCTTCCAAGTTCCAACCAGCGTCGAGGTGTGGAATCTTTATCATCATGTGAATATATATTATATATTATGTTAGATTACACACACACACACATACAAATATATATATATATATATATATGCATGAAGGATGTTTCTTACCGACTTCAGGTGTGCAATATCTACTTTATTGATTCATAATAATTTGTCGTGACATGATAGGATTATTATCCAATAAAATAGTGGGAATACTTTGTATGATGAACATTTAAAGGCACATGTTTATTTGATTAAAAAAATTATAATAATAGAGTTGTCGACATAGTCTATAAGCTTTACATAGATCAATGCATGCATGATTGGCTAATGTGACTGGACAGGTATGATATATGTGAAATGCCCTTTCAGCCCATAAATTTAATTTTTTTTTTTTGAGAGGGGAGGAGACTTGAACTCTTGACCTTAAGAAAACAAAACTTTCACAAAACAAAGAGTATCATTGGATCAAAGGCCTATTGGTAAATCAGTTAGTTTGAGACATAAATTTAATAACTCCATGGAATTGTTAAATTTATTACTTTAATTTAATTTTTTATTGGTGATTGCCTTCCAATTTATTTGACAATTGGGCCTGGTTGTAGTTAAATTTTTTTTATGTGAAAAGTTACGGTTTAAAAAGTTTTGTAAAAATATCAGAGTTAAAAAAGTTTTTCAAATCATTTGGAGTGCTCTTTAAAACGATGAAAAAATATTGGAAATATTTGTTTTGAGTGACTTTCTAACTTTTTAAACTTTTTTGCATCAAAATAAAAAAATAATTACATTATATGTATAAATTATGCATAATAGTTCTAAAGAAATGAATTTTAAATATTTTTATGTTACTAATAATATTTTAAGAATATAATAAATTAAAAAGTTATATAGAATCCATGACAAAATTATAAAAAAAATAAAAACAAAACCTCATAAAATCAACTTCTTTAATTAGCCTAAATAAGTCTTTTTAAGTCTAAAAAATTGCTCATAAGTTGGTAACTTATTTTGTTCCAAAACTTTTAAAATTTAAACAGGCTTAATAAAAAAGAAATTCATGAAAAAGAAAATTCTAATTTTATTTTGCAACGAACCATAGCTTTAATTGGAAAGTCAAGGGATGATCAAGAGGCAGAAGGAATCGAGAGGTCAATTCATCTTTTTCATTACTTGTGAATGAGAAAACCTTAGTTCTTCCTCCCATAAAGTCCGGATGGAGTGGTTGATGAAGGGGAAGAAGTCCGGCCTTAGAGTGTGAATGAGAGGCAGATGGGTATTTAATTACTACTCACTTAATCAATCACTGTCACGTGATAAACGTTACTTATGATCCATTTATTAACCATACCATTTTTCTTCTATTATCCCAAATATTGATGATTGTTGAATGAATCTATTTGAGACTGTTGGATAAACTTAATAAAACTCGTCATGTTTTATATTTTATTTTTTTAAATTCTCCCTTCTCTCTCCCAAAAAAAAAAAAACACACAGACGCACTCTGTATAATTTTGCAGCATTTTTTTTTATTGTACCAATAACAACAGATATTCATGCATTGATTGAACTCGTTTTCATTTTGTGTGGTCTTGTTTTATTGGGTTTGTTATTTTCATGCATGCACAAGTTTCATCGGATACAAAAAGTACGAGGTTCCACCAAATTTCACGAAGGAAAATGTGGATAAGAGCAACGAAGATGATTTTATTTTTGTTGTACGAATTACATTTTTATGGATGTCATAGTTTTGGGGCGATTAATTTTAAAATATTTATTTTTAGAGATGTTTAATTTTTTTTTTTTGTAGTTAGATTTTGACATTAGATAAATACTTTATTGACAGTTGGCTAAATTTTTTACTTTCATTAAAGTTAAATCTAAAAACATTTTTATTTCGGGTTGTTGTTTTAGATCAATTCTCTAAAATATCGTTTCTTATCTTAATTTAATTTCCAACTGTTAAAATAGATAAAGAGTGTTTCTTGAGGAGTTTTTAGTACATTATTACTTCCAAAAATATTCCTCTTTTTGTGTGTTTACACCTCGATTGAGTAATCTTCTTTTTACGAGAATCTCACTTTCTCCCTTTAACGATTTGAAAATTTTAAATTTATGCACATAAAAATTAAAATTTTCACATTTCACTCTTAAAATATTAAAAATATTATAATATAATCTTTCTATTAACTTTAGTTATTTACTTTTGTTGAATGTCACCCCATTCATATTGACAAAATAAGTAACAGAAGCTAACAAAAATGTTACATTTTAACATTTTTAATACAATTATGGTATAATAAAAAATTTTAAATCTTTAAAAGTATAAATTGAAAATTATTCAATCTTTTGAGGTACAAAGTGTAATTCAGTATTTGAGATATTTGTCTTCTAGTATTGAATTCTTGGTGCCCGTCGTGGTATGGGCCCAGCAGACGTCATTCTCTGACATCGGCAACTCATTCCCCACAACTTGAATTATGTACCACGTGATTGAAAAACCCAACTCCAAGTTGCCCACTAGTCCACTAAGAAATTTCAACGAAGCCCCAAATATTATTTTAAATTACTTAAATAAATTTCAACACTGACCCACACCACCTCAGGTGCATGAATCCCTCTCCCTCGCCCTCTCCCTCTCATCCACTATAAAACCCCTCACAACCCTTCTTCCCAAAAATTCAGTTCTCTTCTCTCTATCCCTCTCTCGTCGTACCCTCAAATCTTTCAGAATAACAAAACTCAAATTCAACCTCCAAACCCCTGAATTAGCTAAGCATGTATGAACTGGAATCAACGCTGGTGAGTTTGCCGGCAATTCACGCCGGTAGCTTCCCGATATATCACCGAAGCTCAAGTTTCAGTAGTTTGATGCCATGCTTGACAGATACATGGGGAGATTTGCCTTTAAAAGTTGACGATTCTGAAGATATGGTTGTATATGACTTGTTACGTGACGCCGTTAGTGTTGGATGGACGCCGTTTAACTTCACTGCCGAGGTTAAACCCGAACCGCGGGAAGAAATGGAGCCAGCTTTGATTACAGAAGCGGCCACGAGTCAAGTGGTGGCGCAGCCGTTGACGGAGGCTCCAGCTGCGGCGCCGTCGAAGGGGAGGCATTATAGGGGCGTGAGGCAACGGCCGTGGGGGAAGTTCGCGGCGGAGATAAGAGACCCGGCTAAGAACGGAGCAAGGGTTTGGCTTGGGACTTACGAGACGGCTGAAGAAGCCGCGCTGGCTTATGATAGAGCCGCTTATAGGATGCGTGGCTCGAAGGCGCTTTTGAATTTTCCGCACCGTGTTGGTTCTAATGAGCCGGAGCCGGTGAGAGTAACGGCAAAAAGGAAATCACCGGAGCCGGCTTTATCGAGTTCGTCGGCTTCGGAAAGTAGCTCACCGAAGAGGAGGAGGAAGAAAGTAGTTGCGGCTGAGAAAGCCGAGCTAGAAGCTGAGAGCCGATAGAATGGGTTTCAAGTTGGGTGTGAGATGATGAGACAATCGCCAGTTGGCGAGCAGTTATTGGTGAATTAGATTTGAGCTGTGTAGTGTGAGCCTTGGGGTGTGTTTGGTTGTGTATAGAAAAACTACATTTGTTTATCACTTTAATACTACTATGGTGACATTTGCTAATGCAACCACCCAATTTTGTGATGTGTACACTTGAGACAAGCCAATGCGGGACTACTGTCCAATAACATATCAAAAGAAAAATTTAAAACTTATAAGATAGTTCAAGGACTAATAAAGATGCATTAGAAATTTAAATGTCTTCAATTTTAAATTTTAACAAAAATATCTTAATCTTGACGCGTAAGTTAATTCTTACGCTTCTGACCATTAAACGAAAAAAAGTACAATTCNGTACTAATAAAGATGCATTAGAAATTTAAATGTCTTCAATTTTAAATTTTAACAAAAATATCTTAATCCTGACGCGTAAGTTAATTCTTACGCTTCTGACCATTAAACGAAAAAAAGTACAATTCAATCAGACAAAAGTTACAAGTGATTAACGTTTAAAAACATTTAAAAAATAAGTTTGTAGTCGATTGTTCTCAAATATATAAAACATTTGGGGCACATTTGGAAATTAAGTAGGATAAAAATGTCGGCAATGAATACTGTGGTCAAAAAAGACAAATATTAATTATACATTGCGGCAAAAAGGGGAGACCATTTCAACCATCCGATTCCAAGTTCTTGTACTGCTACTTTTGTTGACGAGAGGAAAATATTATTTGGACTTATAAATTTGATGTAATTTATTGATCTAATAATATAATTTTATTAGAATTATTAGATTAATATTAAATTTTAATATTTAATGGAGTCCATAATTAATCCATAGGTCATAGTAAATTAGGCCAACAAATTAGATCAATAAATTAAGTTACAATAACATTGCTCGTTCACGAAATAGTGGCCAATTTTTCCCTTTTTTGACATTAGGCATTTTCTTAAATAAGGAGGACACTCGCTGTATTTACCAACAAATATATGTATAATTTCATTCACATTTTGAAAATATCCATTATTATTCTCCCACAGGGAAAAGGACTGTGGAAGGGTATATTGGTATTTTACTTTTAGTTGGGATATTGGTGAAGCATTGAGAAAATTCTTGCATGTCAATGGCAATATTCAACATAACGGTTTGCAAAAAATATCCTTTACCCAAGAAGGTCACACAAACAAAGATAATCATTAAAAAAATATATCCTTTACAATAAGGTGATAGAAGAGCAGTTATTTATTTATTTATTTGATCAAATAAAAGGGAAGAGAAAGGGAAGGGTGATTAGTAGGTAATTATCCTCTTGGGTGTGATCTTGAGGATCTNTGATCAAATAAAAGGGAAGGGAAAGGGAAGGGTGATTAGTAGGTAATTATCCTCTTGGGTGTGATCTTGAGGATCTCTCAACTATAAAATATTCAGTTTGAATCATAGTTATTAATCTAGAAGGACAGTCCGTCATCACAATACCACAAAAGTCAAGCAATAAACCATATTATTCCCATGAATCAAACTTTACTTGAGAACCATATGGACTTCATAAATGACATTAAACAAATACGACTTACCACTAGACTACCTGCTTAGTTGGTGATAGGAGACTAGTTAAAGGTCGTCTACCTACATTTGAAACCAAACATATACTTTAAGGGAGAAAAGGTATAATTGATAGCACAACACAATAGGGTTGGCTTGATCTTTATATATTGAAAAAGATTACAAGATGACACATTTACAATGTGCTAATAACAGCTAATAACTAATATGACAACAGCTAATGACAACTTAGTATATGACAACTAATGACAGCTAATATATATCTTAACATGCTCCCTCAAGCGAATAGGGTTTTTGGAGCCCCAATAACTTGTTACGAAAACCACAGAAGCTTGATGATGATAAGCCCTTAGTGAATATATCGGCTATCTGATTGGTCGATCGAACAAATGCCACACGGAGGAAATTCTGTGACACAAGCTCACGTACAAAATGATAGGACAATTCAATGTGCTTAGTGCGAGCATGAAAAATAGGATTTACGGTCAGCTGAGTGGCTCCCATGTTATCCAAGTGAAGTACACATGGGACATCAAGTGGCACACCAATATCATTCAATAAATAGGAAATCCAAAGCAAATCCATGGCAACATGAGTAGGCGCCTTATACTCTGCTTCAGTACTGGACAAAGCGACAGTGGCTTGCTTCTTTGCACTCCAAGAAACCAAACTAGAATCAAAGTAAACGCAATGACCCATATTGGAGCATCGGGTATCTGGACAACATGCCTAGTCAGCATCAACAAAGCTTTGCAACAGGGCAGAGCTATTTGAGGATAATCGAAGATCAAGCCCAATAGTGCCTTTGAAATAACGTAAGATTCTCTTGACAGCTTGAAAGTGAGTATCTCGTGGGTCATGCATAAATTGGCAGACCTGTTAGAACCGAATACAAGATTTTAGGCCTAATAAATGTGAGATATTGTAGAGCACCAACAAGTCGCCGATACTCATGAGGATTAGACAAAGGTACACCGTCATAAAGAGACAACTTTCAACTAGAAACAATCGGAGTGGGAACCGATTTTGCATCTAGCTTTCTGGCGCTCTTCAATAATCCAAGAATATACTTGGATTGAGTAAACTGTAACGAATTATGATCTCTGACAACCTCTCTACTAAGGAAGTAATGCAAATTACCAAGATCTTTCATCAAAAAATGAGAAGAGAGTTGATTAATAACAAATGCCAGGAGATGAGAATTCGAACCAGTGAGAATAATATCATCCACATAGATTAACACAATAATAATGTCGGCTGAAGGGCATTGAATAAAGAGTGAATTATCTGCTTGGCTGCCATGAAAACCAAGAGCACGAAGAGCAGAACTAAAACTCTGAAACCAAGCTCGTGGTGCCTGACGAAGACCATAAATAGCTTATTTAAGCTTGCAAACATGAGGTGGAGATGATGGATTGACAAAGCCAGGTGGTTGAGACATAGACTTCCTCCATAAGAGTACCATGCAAGAATGCATTTTTAACGTCAAGCTGACAAATAGACCATTGTTTAGATAGAGCAAGAGAGAAAACAATGTGAATAGTAGTGGCTTTGGCAACAAGGCTGAATGTAGGCTTTGGCACTGGACAAGTTCCAAAACATGAGACAAAACACGATTAGATAACCCAAAAGGTAGGCGTTTATGTTTGCCAGCTTGGCAAGCGTCACAAAATACAGTACGAAAAGTATCATCTGAACCACAAATAGATTTATTCGAACATAATCTAGAAATTATTTTTGGAGATTGTGCGTGCACGTTCTTGCACAATATAAACACAAGAACAGATCTCTTCTGTGGTGAACACGAGTCCGTCGATCGAGTGATCAATCTTGCTACTTGAAATAGGTTGTGAGGGTCGAAGATGACCTATGAAGTGATGATGGATTTTTTTTATGGGTCACCTGACTGGTCCTGGGAGGCTAAGAGAAGTTCCTGGAACAGAGAAAAATATGTTAGAAAGACGCCGGAGTGTTTTTCGACATATTTCCTCCGACGATCAAGTCAGTTCTTTGAGAGAGGAGAAGAGGAAAACACTATATGATCCTTGAGAAAGGGTTTTTTGCATACCTTTTTAATGTGTTTGTGAGGACTATTTATACCTTACAAAACTCATTATTGCTGACAGCGTAGCTAGTAGGTAATCATTAGAGGTGGGCAGTGTGCACGCTAATTTCTATGAGAAATGTCCTCATTCTTAACTGTTCGGGACCCCGAACAACCAATGTTTTCTTCTTGGTCTACCGAGTGTTTAATGACCTTCTCTCGGTAGGGATATGTTCAATGTCCAAGCGTAGGAATATTTATTACATTTCACTTCCAGGCTCTTATGCATTAAATGTTGTCTCATCGAGTAAAGGATGCATTAAATGCTTGACCTCCCAAGCCGTGTGTTAGTAAGGACATTCTGGTTTTTTCGTCTCTTACCTAACACAATATGCCACGTGCTCATTTCCCTTTGGTTGAGCCTTCTGCTTCCTTGTGCCTCCTGACACCATTTGAGTAGCACGATGTTGTGATAACCTGTCAATCAATAACTCTTGTAGGAGCAGAAACGCCTCGTGGACAGATACACCTCGGTGTCGAGGGACTAGCATGATTAGGGACCGATGTGCCCAAATTGACCGAGGGATACGTGTCGGTCCATGGCGTATTGGGGATCCTTGATCCCTGCGAATAGTACTCTCGGGGAATGGGATTATGGACCGACGAGCACGTGTCAGGATCACAGCAGAGAGTCTCTATTGACGCCGAGTACACGTGTCGTCATCTGGGAGTGTCTGAAAATGTCCCATCAACTTCCCCCAGCCTTCGATCTTTTGACGCCGAGGACACGCGTCATAAGAAGACGAAGGGTTCTGCAACTGTCCCAACCACCCCATCATTGTTTCCAACCATTTTTCGCTGCTTAGGAGGTCGTGTGCATTAAATGCGCCTCTTTGCACTTTGTGCCCAATGATGGGGACGGGCACTATATAAATGGGCTTTCTTTCTCTTTCCCACATTTTTACCATTTCAAACTCTGAGAGATCTTTCGCCGGAAACTTTGTCGAAGATCTTCCTTTGTCACATCGTCTACCAATCAATCATCATCAGAGTTTTAGACCAGCAAATCCCCTCTTACTTCTAAACCTTCTCGAGAAAGGAACCACTCTAAGTCCTTCAGAAATCTTTGTTCGCATTCTGGTGAGTCCTTGCACCTTCCTTCTTTCCGTCCTTCTGGTTTTTGCTTTTTATTTTCCGGTAATCGGAGGTGTTTCTAGTTGTGATCATCTGACCAACCTTCAGGGGACCTCTTGGGGTTCTTTGTAGAAAAACCCTTTTTCCTTCCTCGCCCCCTCATTTTTTATTAGAGATGTCCTGACGCTTCTTTGCCGTCGAGGCCCCCTAGGCTAGTTCCTCGAGGCCAATGAAGTACAAAGTGAAGGAAGACCAACAGATCAATAGGTTTAGGGCCCGATATCACATCCTCCAAAATGTAGGTATAGAAGAGTACGACCTAGTTTTGCATAACCGTAATCTCGAGGCCGAAGATGAGATGCCCTTTTACACCAAAGCAATCATAGAAGGTGGAATTAGGTTCCCTCTACCTCCTCTGCTCCTCCAGTTCCTCTCTCATTTCAACCTCTTTCCATGGCAGTATTGCCTTAATGTCTTTAGGATAATAATGGGGGTCCTAGAGCTTTAATAACCGCCTCAGGGTAAATGTTGGGCTCAACGATATCCTTTTTTGCTACTCCTTGTTGAGGGTTATGCCCCAGCAGAACTTCTACCTCAAAGTCAGGGATTCATCCATGTACCTTATAACTCACCTCCCTGATTCGGACAAAGGGTACAAGGATGACCTTTTGATCTTCAGTGGATCTTGGGAGTGGGGAACCAGTCCCGAGTATAATGGTCCGAGGTGCCCTCTTGAATGGAGAACGACAAGTACGTCGGCTTCTTCGAGTCCAATTTTTTGCTGTCTTTGGAATATTTTGCAAGCGTTAATAACCTTTTTTCTTGTGCAGATGTCTCCACCCAGAAAGTCGTTCCTCCTCATCGGTCTTTGGCAAACTTTGTCGATTTCATCACTGTTTGAAAGTTTGTCGGCCACGACGGGTTTGGCTGGGTTGCTCATCTTCTTTTGAACTACACAACAGGGTACAAGAAGTTTTCATAACTCCCCCAACCTTTCGACCCTTATCAGTGGTCCAAAATCTTTAATCAAACAACGCAACGAGAGGCCGAGCAGAACTTGGAGGAAGATCCTAATAGGGCTATCGAGGTGGAAGTAGACGGTACCTTTGAAGTTGTGGAGTTCCAGGCCAGAGAGATTTTTGTTCCTTCGCACACCGAGGTGGGGACCTTAGGAAGAGATTCGTGGCTTGACTTCAACATCCTCCAGTCCCTAGACGCCGAGGACGCTTTTGAGGTAGTCATTTCACATACGTTTCGCATAGACTTGGGTTTCCTGAGGCAGAGGCAGGCCCTTGCCCCAGGGAGAGGACGGGGGTCAACCAATGGTGCCCCATCAACAGGGACCAGCGCCAACCCCCTATTTTTGAGGGCCGCTGGTCGGAGTCAGGTGCGTAATCAAGATCCTCAAGTTAAAGAGGAGAAAAGGACTAAGCTAAGGCACGATGGCCTTGGTAGGGGGTCCGGGGCCCCCTCCGCTCAACAACAAAGCAGGGGGGCCGTGGGTTACCCCCTCCTCTCCAGCAGCAACAACAACAGCAGAAACATCAGCAATAGCAGCAGAGACAAACTCCATTTCCCCTGTCGCAGACGGTGGAAGCTGCAGAATGGAACCCTCGGGCTACTGATCACATGAACCGGGTGATCAGGGTCACTGATTCCATTCTGCAGGACCCCCATGTCGCCAAAGCAATGAGCGAGACGCTCCACTTCGAGGCCGACATGGAGGCTCACAGGGGGCGGACAACGAACACGTTCCGTTCCATCATTCAGAACTCTCTGGTGGTAAGTTCATCTTTGGTTTAGTCTTTGCTTATTGTATCACCCATAAATTGACCAAGTTCTTTCCCCTGCAGGCTACTCAACAAATTTTCATAATCGCTGCGCGATACCATGCAGCCAGAATGGATCTTTAACGGACCCAAGAGTAGAAGGAAGAGGTTGAAAGAGCCTTGGCCACCGCTAAGGAGGACGTGGCTGCCAGGGACTCCACCCTCGTAGGCCAGGCAGCTCAGATTGAGCAATTGCTCAAGGAGAGCGAATTGGCGAAGGTTGGCGTTGAAAAGCTAAGTGCCGCTTTGGCCGACGCTGAGAGGAGGATTACGGAATAGACGCAGCGTCTCTCTACGGCCGAGGTGAGGGCCGTCAGGTTGGAGGAGAACTACCTGGCTCTGACCTAGGAACTTGACAGGATCAGGGTTGAGGCAGAGAACATGAAGTCTGAGGAGCAAATCTGAGAGGAGTTTGCCGATGACATACTACCCGCCCTTGAGGATAACAGTAAGGAGTTCTTCAAAAAGGGGTGAGATGAGGCGTTCTGAGCCGCCGATGTTCTTCCACATTCTCCACTTTTCCAGATACATAACTACGTGCCATCGACAGAGATGGTGAAAGCCGAGGCTGAGATTGCTGTTGAGGGTGTGGCCCCAATACCAAGTTTTGACAGACCCACCTGAGGTGGTAATACTCGTCCCATCTGATGAAGCCCTGCTAGAGCCAGTCTCTGCTGCCCCTGAGTCCAACATTCCTTAGATCCCGCCTGTTGCTGATCCTGCTCTAGCTCCACCTGCCCCAGAAACTGCCTATCCCTTCAGCACTGACTCTCTTTGCAGCGATGTGGTGGAGATTCTCGGGGCTAAATAAAGATTCTTCCTGCTTTTTGAACTGTACTTTTTAATTTGAATATGTCTTTCCCTTCCTCTTGTAGCTCTCCGGGATGCAAAGCCCCATTTTTAGAATGAATGACTCTTATTTCATTATTGAGCACTTACATTATCTATTGAAACAATTTTTTTTTTACACTGATGTTGTAGTAACTATTCGTAACAAAATATCTTCATAACTCCGACACTGGGGAGCAATTTAGCTGATCCGTTCGATTGGTTCAGCTTTATTATTTCTAAGGGTCGTACGCCTCCGTGGCGTAATGTCCTCCCTAGGGGTTTGTTCCTTGGACTGCCTGCAGGGTCTTGCCCTTTCAGGAGACTTGCTCCTGATTTCTCTTCGAAGGCAGGAGTCCTTGAACTCTGCCTCCAGGGTCTTTCCCCTTTCAGGAGGCCTGCTCCTGATTTCTCTTCGGAGGCAGAAGTCCTTGAACTCTGCCTCCAGGGCCTTGCCCTTTCAGGAGGCCTGCTCCTGATTTTTCTTCAGAGGCAAGAGTTCTTGAACTCTGCCTCTAGAGCCTTGCCCTTGTGACACAGCCATTAATAAGTGCCGAGAGAGATAATACTCAAAAATAGTACTTCTTCATATTTATCACATTCCAAGGCCATATTACCAGTTTTCCCCCCATATCTTCTAATCTATATGATCCAGAGCCTCCTACTGACACCACTTTGTAAGGTCCTTCCTAGTTAGGTCCCATTTTCCCATCTGTTGGGTCTCGGGTATTGGCCACCACTCTTCTGAGGATCAGCTCTCCAATCTGAAATTCACGGGTCTTGACTCTTTTGTTGTGAAGTCTGGAAATATTTTCCTAATATTTGGCCACTCTCAAGGCAGTCATTTCCCTTTTTTCCTCTGCCAGATCCAAATTCAGGTCAAGTTGACGGTTATTGCTCCCTGTGTCGAAGGCTTGCGTCCTTATGGTGGGGAGTCCCATTTTTAGAGGTATGACTGCCTCCACCCCGTAAGTCAGGGAGTAAGGGGTCTCCCTTGTCGAGGTCCGAGGGGTAGTTATGTATGCCCACAGAATGTTGAACAATTCATCTGCTCACTTTCCCTTAGCTTTTTCCAATCTCTTCTTGATCTTGTTGACGATCGTTTTGTTGGAAGATTCTACCTGCCCATTGGCTTGGGGGTATGCAGGGGTAGAATAGAAATTACAGATCCCAAGTTGCTTGCAAAAGGATTTGAAGCATCCGCCAGTGAATTGAGTCCTGTTATCTAATACAAGCGCTCGGGGAACCCCAAATCTAATGACTATGTTTCTCCAAACAAACTTCTTAGTGTTTATGTCGTGAATGTGAGTCAACGGCTCCGCCTCAACCCATTTAGTGAATTAATCCGTTGCTACAATCAGAAAAACCTCTTATTCCTAGGAGCCTTAGGCAGGGGTCCAACCAAGTCGTGCCCCCACTGGGTGAATGGCCAAGGGTTGGTTAATGGATGCAAGTCCCCTGCAGGCTGTTTGATTGTCAGGGCAAACCTCTGACATTGGTCACATTTTTGGACATACGCTCGCGTTTCCCTATGCATCCGTGGCCACCAATATCTCTGAGACATGATGTGGTGAGCCACGGATCGCCCCCTAGAGTGCCCTCCACATATTCCTTCATGCACTTCATAGAGGAGGTCTTCCACCTTGTCCTCCTGGACGCATAGTACGTAAGGGCCTGAGAACGACCATTGGTATAACTTCTGATTCGGGGAGACCAAAAATCTCAGGGTTTTGAGCTTTATCTTTCTGGCTTCTTTTGAACACTCGAGGAGGTCCCCTGTCACCAGGAACCTGAGAAAATGATCTATCCAGCTAGGCTGCTTGTGTGCTTCCTTGATAACCAACGCCTCGGGAGCTTTGTTTATACTGGAAGTGGGGAGGTACTCTATGGTGATCCTGTGTGGCAGAGAGGAATCCAGTGTCGAGGCCCAAGCAAGTCAGGGCATCGGCATACGCGTTCTTATCTCAGGATACTTGTTTGATTTCAATCTTTCTAAACTTTTGGATCACAGTTGTCGCCTCGTGATGATAAGTCTTTATCCTAGGGTCCCTCGTCTCAAACTCTCCGTTAATCTGGTTAACTACCAACATGGAATCGCAGTAGACGACCAAGTCCGTAACCCCCATTGCCTCGGCTAATCGAAGCCTTGAGATGAGAGCCTCATATTCGGCTTCATTATTGGATACTTTGAATCCCAGCCGAACAGCCTGCTCGACGACCACTCCATCCGGGGAGACTAGCAAGATACTGATTCAAGACCCTTTACTGTTGGAGGAACTGTCTACACATAAAAGCCATGACAGTCCCTTATCATTCTTCGAGGACGTTATGCCAGGAGAGGGTGCCCTTTCCGGGATGGGAGCTCCTCCAGAAAACTCCACTATGAAGTCTGTCAATACCTGACCCTTTATAGCAGTTCGAGGTTTGAAGTGGATTTCATGTTCTCCCAACTCCACTGCCCACTTAGAAAGCCTTCTAGAGAGATCTGTCTTTTCTCAAAATGGCCTTTAAGGGTTGATCGGTAAAGACAATAACTGGGTGTGCCTGAAAATAATACCTTAGTTTTCTTGCAGTCATGACCAAGGATAGAGCGAGTTTCTCCAGGGGTAGGTATCTTGTTTCCACGTCCAGTAGCGCTTTGCTTACGTAATATACTGGCTTCTGGTGGTGCTCATAGTCATGAATGAGTACCCCACTGACGGCAAACTCTGATACGGATAAGTACATGAAGAGCATTTCTCCTTGAATAGGGACGAATAGGGTCGGGAGAACCCTAAGGTATTCCTTGATTCCTGTCAGGGTGTCTTCACACTCTTGGCTCCATGTATCCTTTTCGGCCCCCTTAATGGCCCCAAAGAAGGGTTTACATTTGTCTAAGGTGCGCGAGATAAAACGATTAAGTGCTGCCAACATCCCTCTAAGCTTCTAGACTTCTCAGACTATTCGGGGACTCTGGATGTCTAGGATCACTTGAATCTGTTCCGGGTTAGCTTCGAATCCTCGCCGACTCACTAGATATCCAAGGAATTTACTTGACTCTACTCTTAAAACACACTTCGCCGCGTTTAACTTTAGCCCATACTCCTTGAGGGTGGAGAAGGTATCGGCCAAATCCACCAGGTGGTCACAACTTCTTCTACTTTTAACCAACATATCATCAATGTAGACTTCCATGGTGTTGCCGATTTGTCTTTTAAACATCCGATTCATCAGCCTCTGATACGTAGCTCCGACGTTCTTCAGCCCAAATGGCATGACTTTGTAACAGTAAACCTCCCTCGGAGTGATGAATGCCGTCTTTTCTTGATCCGAGGGATGGAGAGGGATTTAATGATATCCTGCTCTGGCGTCCAAGAAGCCCATGCGCTGATACCCGACAGTGGCATCCACCAACTGGTCCACCTTTGGTAGGGGGTAGTCGTCTTTGGGACATGCCTTGTTCAAATCAGTGAAGTCTACGCAGACACGTCATTTCCCCCCATTTTTCTTCGCACAGACCGTGTTTGATAACTATTCTGGGAACTGCACCTCTCGGATGGTATTGGCCTCCAAGAGTTTATCAACTTCCTCGTTCACGGCTCGGGCGTGATGTGACACCATGCGCCGTGGCTTCTGCTTTATTGGCTTGCGCGTCGGGTCAACATGTAGCTTATGTGTGATTACTTCGGGGTTTACCCCTTTCATTTCCATTGCGTTTCAAGCAAACACGTATACATTTTGCCTTAAAAAGTTAGTCATCTCTTCCTGATCGGCTGCAGGCATTGCGGAGCCAATCAGGAAGTATCTTTCCTCTTCACCATCTACTAAGAACACCTTTCGGAGGTCCTTTACCGATCGGTCCGTCGAATCAGTCCAGGGGTCATCCACTCCTAAACGCCTGATCTGTGATTGCTATTTTCCTAGGATTTTCTCCGGGGCGCGTCCCTTCTCTTGGGTGATAACCCCCACCATCACAGCCGAGTAAAAATAATTTTTTGTAGACGCTTGGTCCCCTCGGATCTCCATTATCCCCTCTGGTGTAGCAAACTTCAATTTCTAGTAGTAAGTGGAGTGCACTGCCCCTAGCGCATGCAACCAAGCTTGTCCCATGATCACATTGTAGGGAGAGTCCGTATCAATCACGATAAAGTCAGTGTTGATGGTGAAGGGACCCGTGATGACTGACAATGTAATTTTGCCTATGGGCAGGGTAAATGAGCCGTTAAACCCAACGAGGGGCGTCCTAACCTTGGTGAGGTCCTTGAGGCTAAAGCCTATCCGCTTTAAGGTTTCGGAGTACATCACCTCCGAGGAACTCCCAGAATCTATCAGCACCCTCTTGACGTCGAACTTGCCTATCTTCAGAGTTATGATTAGGGCGTCGTTATAGGGAGTCACCACGTCTGCCAAGTTTGCGTCGTAGAACGTGATGCTCGACTCGCCAGTCCTAGCTCTCTTGCTAGGTGGGCTGCCATCGGTCTTGGCAACCTTTCTCGTAAGGGCTATTCTTTTGAGATTGGACTCAAGCTCCTTGAATGTCGGGCGATCCAACAGACACACGTGGATCACGTCTATGACATTGTCTTGTGTTACGGTCGGGACAGAAGCATGTCCCTCTTCCGACTTAGGTTCGATTTACTCTTTCAAGTAACCGTCCTAAACTAGCCTTTCCAAGAAAGATTTGTACACTCTGCAATTTTTGGTGCGATGCCCGAAATCTCGGTGATAGTAGCACCTCACTTTTTGATCGCTGGTGGAAAGACCACTCTGCATCTTAGGCGGCCACTTGAAGAATGACTCATGCTTAATTTTATATAGCAACTTGTAGATTGGTTCTTTGAACACAGTGTGAATACCTTTAAATGACCCTCCTGGAGGGGGTACCAGCCCCTTCCGGGAGGTGTCCTCCCTCTCCTTCTCTTTTCTCCTAGGGGCAAGAGTTCTGCCTTTGCCGCCCCCATTTCATCTTCAATCCTGGAGTATTTTTTTATTAGGGCCATCAGTTCGCTCATATCTAAGGGAGTCTTCTTAGTCAGGGATCGGTACAGGTTTGTGTCCCTCGCCAGACCGAGCCTAAAGGATGCGACTGCTATGACTTCTGAACACCCCTATATCTCATTGACCTCCTCCCAGTACCAAATGACGTACTGGCGAAGGGTTTCCAGTTACTTTCGCCTGAGCGTCAGTAATAATCCAATATCTTTGAGCCGCTTACTCCCCGTAATAAATTGGGCTAAGAACTGCCTCATTAACTCCTTCCATGACCCAATGCCGTTGGGAGGAAAAGTCTCAAACCACTTCATAGCGGAATCTCTCAAACTCATGGAGAACACTTGGCAGAGGAGTCGTTGGTCCAAGTGATACAGGGACATCATTTGCTTGTATTGCCTGAGGTGAGCTTCGGGATCAGATCGCCCATCATAAGTTTTGAACCTTGGCACGACGAACTTCTTTGGTACCTCCATCTCTCGAATATCCCTAATAAAAGGGGATTGCATGGCCTCATCTTCTGCGTCGTCCTGGACTGCCTTACTCCTTCTTCTGGATTCCAACTGAGCTCTGAGATCAGTTTCCACCTCAGGGGGATATCCTCTAAGGTTTCTAATGTCATTGACGGGATTCTCCTTCTCCGGGTGTCGTGCGAAAATGGTTGAATTCTCCTCGGACTCATCTCCCTTCTTCCGTCTTGACAATCCTCGTCGAAGGTCGTCCCAAGTCAAAGGCCTTGCATTCCTGCAATAACCATAGAGGGGGTGCTCATTGGCTCTCGGGCACTTTGGGACCCTAGAACTCTCAGTTTTGTTGTTTAAATAATTTCTCAGGTTCTCGGTTTTTGCTTCCCGGGCGAAGTGTCTACAAGAACGGAATGAGTCCCTCGATCCTTCGCCGGGGGCTACAAATTCGTTGAGCCGACTTAGGACATTCACTTTATCTTTTTCTAACTGCCGTAGTCGATCCCCAAACTTTCCTTCGATCACTTTCGCCAGATAATGAGTCAAGGGGGCGGATCCTCCTGACCCAATGCCCATACTGGTTTGAGGAGTATGCCTCCTTGACTGAATAGAAACGTTCCTGTTGCCACCAGCATGATCCCTCCCCCTATCATGATGAGAAGCTTATAACTCGAGACTTCTTTGTTGGAGACATTTCCCTTTCTGTCGAGTATTCACCATGGTCACTGTTCATTCTGAAAAAAAAACTAGAAAAATTAGTTGTTTCCCACAGACGGCTCCAGATTGTGCATGCACGTTCTTGCACAATATAAACACAAAAACAGATCTCTTACGTGGTAAACACGAGTCCATCGATCGAGTGGTCAATCTTGCTACTTGAAATAGGTTGTAAGGGTCGAAGATGGCCTATGAAGTGATGATGGATTATTTTTATGGGTCGCCCGACTGGTCCTGAGAGGCTAAGAGAGGTTCCTGGAACAGAGAAAAACAGGTTAGAAAGGCGTCGGAATATTTTTCGGCGTATCCCCTCTGACGATCAAGTCAGTTCTTTGAGAGAGGAGAAGAAGAAAACACTATATGATCCTTGAGAAAGGATTTTTTGCGTAACTTTTTAATGTGTTTGTGAGGACTGTTTATACCTTACAAAACTCATTATTACTGACAGCGTAACTAGTAGGTAATCATTAGAGGTGGACAGTGTGCACGCTAATTTTTATGAGAAATGTCCTCATTCTTAACTGTTCGGGACCCCGAACAACCAATGTTTTCCCCTCGGTCTGCTGAGTGTTTGACCTTCTCTCGACAGGAATATATTAAATGCCCAGGCATAGGAACATTTATTACATTTCACTTCTAGGCTCTTATGCATTAAATGCTGTCTCATCGAGTGAAGAATGCATTAAATGCCTGATCTCCCAAGCTGTTTGTCAGCAAGGACATTTTAGTTTTTTCGTCTTTGACCTGACACAATATGTCACGTGCCCATTTTCCTTTGGTTAAGCCTTCTGCTTCCTTGTACTTCCTGACACCATTTGAGTAGCACGATGTTGTGATGGCTAGTCTAGCCTATCCTAAGCTAGTAACCTGTCAATCAATAGCCCCTGCAGGAGTAGAAACGCCTCGTGGACAAATACACTTCGGTGCCGAGGGACTAGCATGATTAGGGACCGATGTGCCCAAACTGACCGAGAGACACGTGTCGGTCCATGGCGTATTGGGGATCTTTGATCCCTGCGAATAGTACCCTCGAGAAAGGGGATTATGGACCGACGAGCACGTGTCAGGATTATAATAAAGAGTCTCCATTGACACCGAATACACGTATCGTCATCTGAGAGTGTCTGAAAATGTCCCATCAGAGATGGATGGCCCAAGCGACAATGCCAAACTATCTCAGATCTAGATTGCGAAACCTGTGTACTGTGTCCCCTAATTCACCCAGAACCAGCAGTGATCAACTTCAGGCCGCGGGAAGAGATAGGATAGAGATTGCCTTTAACAGGTCCCTCCAAAAGTGTCTGACCTGTTTGAAGATCCTTCACAGAGAAACCCCACAAAAAACAGATAAACCTACAGTGATTATCTTTGGTTAATTGTGCAATGGATATCAAATTTTCCCGTAAGTGAGGAACAAATAGAACATTAGATAGAGAGCGATAGCGAGAATCATTCTGAATAGACGATTGACCAAGATGTGTAATACGGAGAGAATCACCATTACTAATATAAACACCACGAGTTCTAGAAAAAAGAACAATATACTGAGGCAAACCTGGATTGGAAGTCATATGTGAGCTGGAGCTGGAGTCAGCTAACCTGTGGGGTTCCACGTTATCCAATAAGGACTTGACGGTGGCATGAGAAACAGAGGAAAACTGATCGGTGGCTGGAACTGATTGACTATATTGTGCACCAATAATTAACACCATAAATGGGACCAAAGGAATGGGTGCCTGGCGGTACAAAGCTGGAAAGAGGAGTACCCATCGTACCATAAGGGGTCGATGAAAGAAGTAAAGGCGGCATCATCAGTGTGGTGGCAAAGGTGGCATGAAAGCCAGTGCCAGAAACAGGAGAAACACGTCCATTCCAGAGAACAGGGGCCGCATAACGTTGAGTACAACGATCAGCGGAGTGGCCTTCCATCTTGCAAATTTGGCACCACCCTTTGTAGCGACCACGCCGGAATCTGTTGCCATTACCATTACAACCATGACCACGGTGTCCACCAGAATTGTTCCCACTTGAAATAGAAAAATTACCAAAAACAGGGGAAGAATCGCCGGAACCATGGAGATGACCAGAACTGCAGGTGCCGCTGGCGTGTGACGAGGGAACGCCAGAGCTTGGGCGCGGGCCAAAGAAGGCAGCCATGGCAGTGTCAAAAGACTGGAATTGAATGGGAGGGGACGGCGGCGGGGGCTGGGCATCAAACCGACAGATTCTTTGTTCATGAACAAGAAGTTTAGCTGTGAGTTTGTTGAACGTGATTTGTGTTTCACGTTGGTCCATAGATAAAACAAATTGTTTGTAATCGGTAGTAAGAGGAAGCCCATTAAGGGTGTACATGACCAAATCAGAATCAGCAACGCTGTGGTTGACGACGGCCAATCGATCGGCAAGGCGTTTGATCCGAAGGAGATATGTTTCTTCCGGTGTCAGAGCCTATGTTAGCGCTGGAAAGTTGACAATGAAGTAGGTCGACTTTGGACAAAGTATCTTGAAGAAACAGTTCCTCCAAGGTTTCATAGACTTCACGTGCTGTGGTGAGGCCAAGGACATGGGCACTGGCAACAGGGGAAAGGTTCCTTTGAGACCGGAAAGAACGAATTGGTCAGCCCGAAACCAATCGGAGTATGCCAGATTAGCTTGAGATTTGCCATCAACCGTAAGGGTTGCCGCGGGAGGAGAAACGGAGCCATCGACATGGCTTAAGAGGTCATGGCATGCGAGAAAAGGAAGAAGTTGATCCTTTCATAAAAGAAAATTTTTTAAGTCCAGGAATAAAGAGACATAATTTCTAACATTGACTGAGGGAACGATGAAGGGAGAAACAGAGGAGACAAAAGTAGAGGGGGCCATGGTACCACGGGGAAGAACACCGGAACGACAAAGCTCTGATACCAAGAAAAGGTATAATAGATAGCACAACACAATAGGGTTGGCTTGATCTTTATATATAGAAAAGGATTACAAGATGACACATTTACAATGTGCTAATAACTGCCAATGACAGCTAAAATATATCTTAACAAAGAGAAACCAAATTTATAGTTTATAAGTGTAATTTTATGGTGCTCATTTTTACCATAACACGCCTAGCAACTTTATAAGTGTAATTTTAAATTGTTTTGATTAATGGGATTTATAGAATTTAGGTCTCATTTTGGCCCCAAACTTAAATTTGAACCCTATTTTTAGTTCATTTTAGTTTTTATTAATGATAAACTCGATTTCAACTCAAATTGTATAACTTGAGCTCAATCCAACTTGAAAAATTTAATCACGATTTGGGCTCAAGTTGGAGTTGCTCGGTTTGAGTTTGGGTTGGGTTGGACTTGATTGAAAGCTTAATATTTTAAGTTAAGGTTGGGTTGACCCCTCAACTCATTCAACCTATCGGAGTTGCACCCTTAAATATGTGTTTAATCGATCATCACCCCTTCCCCCCATTTTTAAGGAAAAATATTTTGACAAAAAGGGTAATATATTTCTATTAACATGGAAAGGACCATTTTAATTATATGAAAATTGGGGTTGAATCCTCCTCTAAAAAGTTTAGTTTGTTAAAGAAACTTATTTGAGAATAAGTTCGTTTTGAATCTTATTAATGAGTAGTTAACTCAACTATTTTTTTTAAAACTCCAAAATATCCTTGTAATGATTTAAAATTAATTTTTAACATTAAATCAGTTTCTTAAACAGTTATCTCTCTATTCACACTTAATGAAAGATTTTTTCGATAAATTTTAGAATTGAAATTGAAATTTGACATTACTATTATTTTTTTTCTCTCTCTCTCTAAAAAACATGAAGATAGGTTCTTCTTTAGGGTTCTAAATCTTCACGCATTTGGCTCTTTTCACCACTTTATGCATATCACAAGCTCCAAGAGCAGCACCAAAAATCTCACTCAATGCCACATCCACACTGTCCCTAGTGGTGGCGCCCCAATCCTTGCACCGGCTTCGTCGCCCAAATCACCATCTTCATCTCCGACCCCTACACACACACCATCACCATCTCCTTGTCGAAGAGCTCGCCTAACTATGTTTGTTTTGTGGTGGTGTGTACTGGGAAGAGATAGAGAGAGATTTTCAAGGTTTTAAAGGACTATAGCGGAATTGGGGATCAAGTTAGTGTGCCTGTTACTATTTTTTTTGTTGTGCATATCAGTACTTTTTTTTCATATTATTATTTTTTGTTGAGTATGTTACTATTTTTGNTGGGGATCAAGTTAGTGTGCCTGTTACTATTTTTTTTGTTGTGCATATCAGTACTTTCTTTTCATATTATTATTTTTTGTTGATTATGTTATTATTTTTTTTATGAACATGTTATTATTTTTTTGAAATATCAATTTTCAAAGTTATTTTTTTTATTGACCATGTTACTATTTTTTTATTAGCATGTTACTGTTAATACTGAATGTTACTATTTTTTTTTCAAATATCAATTATCAATATTACTTTTTTTTCTTGACCATATTACTACTGTTATTTTTTCAATTATTAATGTTCAACGTCACTATTTTTTATTTTTGAATGTTAATATTTATTTTTGTATTTAAATGTTACTATTTATTTGTGTTTAAATTGTACTATGTTTTATACTTAAATGTTACTATATATATGTGTGTGTGTGATTGTGTGTGTATGAGAAATAAATAGTCTTATTCAATATATGAATATTTATTTAATAAAAAAATTAGAAAAGTTTATCTTGAGTTTTTCATGGCTCATATCGTTTGACGATTATTAATCTGACGGTCCTAATGCAAAATTTTTCTCTCCTTCTCTCTCTCTCTCTCTCTCTTTATATATATATATTTTATACTTTTTTTTTCTCTCTCTCATACTATTATCTTATTTTTTTGTTCTCCAGTGTTATTTTTTTATTATTACTTTATAAAACATATGAAATTATATATTATACAATTATTTATTTTATGAAACTAATTCAAATTTTTTATATGTCTAACGACATGTATTTTACTACTTACTTCTTAATTGTAAATAATATTTAATGTAAATAAAAAATAACACACATTTTTCACGATTTAACAACTTTTTTTTATCTGAATTTCACATTTTGCTTGAAATTTGGTCTTAATTGATTCAGGGCATAAATTCCTCTAAAATTTCCATTGACAATGGTTTTTACATAGATAATTTTTATATATATTTTAATGTTTGCTCTATTTGTTATATTTTATGTGTTATCATTCTTCTCTTTTGTTGGTGTAGGTGCGAGTGTGAGTGGGCGATTATTGTGGTGTGAAACTTAATATTTTTTTTATTGTCTTTTAGGATTGTGTGGGCAGGTTTTCATCCTTCTAGAAGTTTCGCCAGACAAGGCTTTTAAGCTATTTTGACAATTTTTTAACATTATTTTTTAGGATAAAAAACATGGACACCCCTTGAATTTTAGCAATATTACATGAATATCCTCTGACATTTTACAAATAACACAGAAATCTTCTAAGATTTGAAACTCATTGCACGAAAGCCCCCTCCATCTCCCTTTTGCCAATGTTGCTAACAGAAAATGATGATTTTATCCTATTTTTTTTTATTATTTACACAATTTTCCTTCGCTATATTTAAAATAAATTTTTTTTTTAATAAAATTAAATAATATTTGATTTATAACCCCCAAATTTGATATAATTTAGTACTTCAAAAAATTAATTAAATAAATTTTCAATATTAGTTTGACAACAATAAAAATTAATTCAAAAAAGTTGAATATTAATTTAACAAAATTAAATATCAATTTGATAAAATTAAATATTGATGATGCTCGAAAATTGCAGCCTAAGCCCAATCAGGCGATATGGTGAGATTGTGAGGTTATTAATGGATCAATTAAATGAGAGGCCGGTCAATAGAAAACAATAGCACAAAAAGGTTTGAGTGGTTCACCTTAGGCGAAGGATTAATGCTACATCCACTATCAAGAGAGGCTCTTGCTCCTCGAGATCATGTATTACTTAATCCTTGGTGAATACAGAGGTGATATTAAAACTGAGTTCTTTATAGGGGTGAGTGCACTATATTTTTGTTGCTTGGTTCTTGGCCTGAGAGTGTGAGTAGCGAGGGAGAGGATCCTCCTCTGTCAGGTAACAATTTTTTATTTATACAATGATTCACTTAGGGTTTTATGTTGCTCCTCCTCCTTTGGTGCTGATCTCGTGGGTCCCCCCCTCTGCACCCTGTAGCTTTCTCTGACATTTGGTGCCACTGTTCATCCAGCGTTACTGTTACCACGATCTCTGGTGGCTACGTGCTCCATCCTTTCTCTGCCCTATGGCTACTTTGGGTGCTCACTGGCTGGGCTGGACTAGAGTCGCGTTGGATGGTAAATCCCTTACTAATATTGGGCTTTTTCCCTCAGGCTTGGCCTTTTGGGCCAATAAGGCGGGCAAATTGTAGGCCTCTTCTTTGGGTCGTTGTGTAATTGAAGGACTCTTGGATCATGAAGGCCCATGTCCTAAATTTCATCCTTATCAGTTGCCCCCCTGCCCTGCCCTAAGTCATAAGGATGTCATCATCTCTGATCTGGGGTTAGAAGTGTCTTTTTCGGACTCGACATTGCTTCTTTGAGCGGCAGTTGTGTTTGATAATTGGTTCTGACCCGGGTTGGGCTGTGTTAGTGTCTGTTGGCTATGATGAGACGTTTATGCACACGTGCCAACAATGGGTGATCCTGTAGGTACGATTTTTCTAGCATGTTCTGTCATATTCTTGTCACGAATTAAATGTTGTATGTATATAAAAAAAGGGGAAAATCTATTCGTCTTCCTCGCCCCGTGGTTTTGAATCCCTTATTCCTTCGTGCTCCTCCCCTTCTTTTAGTTCTTGAGGCGTCATGTCCCCAGCTCTACAGTGACTTAGAGTTTTTGCGTCCCTGGTTCCTTTCTGTTTTTGGCGCCCTACTAGGTACTTTTTTCTTCCTTTTCTTTTTTTGCTCGACCTGGATCCATTCAACCCTCCTTGGTGTGGTTTTCGATTCCACTTTCTGATATGGAGGTTTAGCTACTTTAGGGATCACTCCGATGATCTTTCTTCCCTTTCACAATTGTAAATCATTCTTCCTTAGTAAGAGTATCCTTCCTTAAGGCCTAGTGTTTGAAGTCTTTGTTCTTGACGAATCGTGCCTCTGAGTTTTTCTTTTTTTTTTTTAATACATGTTGAAAAATTTGTCGTCCTCTGTGCTGGGAGGTCCTTTAGGCTAAAAAATCTACTAGGTCCCTGAGTTGAGAAGGCTTTTAGGCTAAGGAGCCAAGTTGTTCCCGAGCTTTTAAGCTCTTTAGGCTGATAAGCCTAGAGGCTTCTAAGCTTACAAACTCTTAAGCATTTTAGGCTGAAAAGCCTAGTAGTCCTTGAGCCTATGAGCTCTTTAGCACTTAGGCTGAAAAGCCTAGTAGTCTTTGAGCTTACGAGCTCTTTAGGCTGAAAATTCTAGTAATCCCTAAGCTTACAAGCTCTTTAGGCTGAAATACCTAGTCGTCCTTGAGCTTAGGAGCTCTTTGGGTTGAAAAGTCTAGTCGTTCTTGAGCTTACGAGCTCTTCAGGCTAAAAAGCCTAGTTGTTCCTAAGCTTACCAGCTCTTTAGGCTAAAAAGCCTAGTCGGTCTCGAGCTTTCGAGCTCTTTAGCACTTAGGCTGAAAAATCAAGTCGTTCTTGAGATTATGAGCTCTTTAGGTTGAAAATTCTAGTCGTCCCTAAGCTTACGAGCTCTTTAGACTAAAAAGCCTAGTCGTCCTTGAGCTTACAAGCTTTTTTGGCTGAAAAGCCTAGTCGTTTCCGAGCTTACGAGCCCTTTAGCACTTAGGTTGAAAAGTCTAGTCGTTCCTGAGCTTACGAGCTCTTCAGGTTGAAAAGCTTAGTCCTTCCTGAGTTTATGAGCTCTTTAGGCTGAAAAGCCTAGTCTCAAGATCTTTAGCACTTAGGCTAAAAATCTTAGTCGTCTATGAGCTTACGAGCTTTTTAGGCAGAAAAGCCTAGTCGTCCCTAAGCATACGAGCTCTTTAGGCTGAAAATCCTAGTCGTCCTTGAGCTTACGAGCTCTTTAGGCTGAAAAGCCTAGTCGTTCCCGAGCTTACGAGCTCTTTAACACTTAGGCTAAATAGCCTAGTAGCTCGGTGGTTTGGGATGTTCGCGGGTCGATCATGGCGCCAATTTTTCCTTCATGAGAACCTTCAAAAATTTCATTCATCTTCAAAAATAATTTACATCTCGTCGTTACAATGGTTTCCAGGAAGTTTTATTGGTAATAATGGTTCAAGTGATCCACGTTCCAGGAGTGTTGCAAATGCCTTCCTTCCTCTGTTTGTAACTCATAGTTCCTAGGTCAGATTACTCTTTTCACAATGTATGACCCTCCCCAATTAGGTTTGAGCTTGCTATAGGCTGGGTTCTTCCTTGTTGGGAGTAGCTTTTTCAACACCAAGTCGCCTGGTTTGAAGCTTTTTCTCCTCACCCGCTTGTTACAGAATCTAGTCGTACTCCTCTGGTAGGAAAATATCTATTGTTACGCTTTATCCCTCCTTTCATCGAGGAGGTCGAGGTTAACTAGCAAAGATTTCTCGTTCTGCCCTGGGTCGAAGAGATCGACTCTTGCAGAGGGCACACCAACTTCAACGGGAGCCATTGTCTCTATCCCATATGCAGGACTGAAAGGAGTCTCGCCGGTCGCGGTTCAAACAGTTGTCCGATATGCCTATAACACTGTTGGGAGGTGATCTACCCATCGAGATCTAGATGTTTCTAACCTAGTCTTCAGCGTGAGCTTGATAGTTCTGATTGTTACCTCAGCCTGCCCATTGGATTGTCGGTGTACGGGTACCGAGAAGTAGTTTTTCCAGGCCATAACTTTAGGGATGCAGTCCTGGTCTTTGGCATTCTCTTCAAGTGGCGAGGTAAACTCAACAAGAAAGTCTGCTAGGACTTGTCCCTTAATCACGATTCTGGGTTTGAACTAGATGTCGAACTCACTAAGCTCCATTGCCCATTTTATGAGTCTTCCTAATGCTTCTGGATTGTGCAAGACTTGCCTCATCAGCTGGTCCATTGGGACCTCGATGGTATGCACCTGGAAGTACGACCTCAGTCTTCGAGCTACTACCACGAGGGATAGTACGAGCTTCTCCATTTTTGGATATCTCTCATCTGCTCCTCGGAGGGCTTTGTTGCAGAAATAAACCAGTTGTTAGACACTCATTATGTCTTTCACGAGGGCGGCATTGACTGAGAAGTTTGACACGACTAAGTAGAGGGTAAGAACCTCCCCTTCTTGAGGACTCACCAGCACTGATGGCGAAGCCAAATAAGTTTTGAGGGCCAAGAAAGTCTCTTCGCATTTTTCATTCCACTGGAAAACTGCTTTCAAGACCTTGAAGAACGGCTGACACTTGTCACTAGAACGCAAAACAAATCGATTAAGCATCGCTATTCTCCTAGTTAAGTGTTGTACTTCTCGAGTGCTAGTGGGAGGTTTCATTTCAAGGAAGACCTTCTCCTTCTTTGGGTTCGCCTTGATACCCCTACTGTTGACTATGAATCTCAGGAACTTTTTCCCCGATACTCCAAAAGTGCATTTTGTCAGGTTCAGCTTCATCCTGTATTGCTGCATAAATCCTGAATGACTCTGCCAGGTGGTGGATATGGGATTTGGCTTTAAATGACTTTACGAGCATGTTGTCTATGCATACTTCCATGGTCGATCCGAGCTTCTCATGGAACATCTTGTTGACCAATCTTTGATAGGTGGTCCCGACGTTTTTCAGTCCGAAGGGCATGACCTGATAGTAGTAGATCCCTTGCTCTGTGACAAACAAAGTCTTTTTCCTAGTCGTTTAGATCCATTTTGATCAAGTTATTGCCTGAAAAAGCATCTATGAAACTGAGGAACTCATGGCCAGTTGTGACATCGACTATCAGGTCGATCCGAGGTAGAAGAAAACTGTCCTTAGGACATGCTCAGTTCAGGTTGGTGAAGTCGATACAAAGACATTATTTGCCATTTACCTTCTTCACGAGCACGACATTAGCAAGTCAGGTTGGATAATCCACCTCCCTGATGGTTTTGGCCTACAACAGCTTGGCTACCTCCTCATTAATAGCTTTCTATATGTCTGGTGCGAAGCTTCTCCTCTTTCGTCTCACAGGATTATAGTTTGGATCAACGCTAAGTCGGTGTATGATCACCGTGGAATCTATTCCTTCCATATCCTCTTGTTTTGAAGCGAAAACGTTCTGTGTTTTCCTTTAAAAATGAGATAAGCTTATCCTTAATGAACGGGAGCAACATGGAGCCCACAAAGGCTACGTGCTCGGGGTTCTCATCCAATGGTACGGGCTCTAGCTACTTTGCGGGGATAGGCCGAGTTTCCAACTCATCTCTCATATCTAAGACCTTTAACTGTACTGACTCCACCTCTTTCTGCCTCATTAAAGCCACATAACATTCTTTGGCGAGGCACTGGTCTCCCCTGACCATGCCGACCCCTTTTTCAGTGGAGAACTTCATCACTAAATGATATGTCGAGAGTATTACTTTGATGGAATTGAGAGAAGGCCTTCCCAACAGGACATTGTATGCAGAAGGGGTGTCTACCACCAGGAAACGGATAATGGTTGTAACCTGACAAGGTTGGTCTCCCACAATAAGGACACAGTGGATAGAACTGATTGGCAAGACTCTTTCAACCAAGAAGCCTAGAAGATGAGTTTTCACGGGTTCGAGCCTCGATCTCTTTATGCCAAGCTGATCAAAGGCCGATAGGAAGATGATGTCTACTGAGCTCCCATTGTCGATGAGCACTCAATGTAGAGCTTTGTTCGCGATGACTACCTTTATGACCAGGGGGTCGTCATGCGGGTGTTGGCATCCCTCGAGGTCTACATCAAAAAATATAATCTCCAGATCTCAGCGGGGTGCCTTCTGGATGGACTAGACCTCGAGGAAATCTTTCGACCTTGCTTTCCTAGCGTAAGTCCTCCGTGCCGAGCTGGATTCACCTCTGCCTGTAAATCCTCCTAAGATGACTCGAATTTTTCTAAGAGCTTGCTGCGTTGCAAAGGAGGTGTAGCGGCTGCCTGGGCACCACACCCTTGGTCGTCCTGAACTCGTTCTTCATTCGCCACGTAGCAACATAGGTATCCCCTATGGATTAGGTACTCGATCTCCTTCTTGAGCTGAATGCAGCTGTTTGTTTTGTGGCCTGTGTCCTTATGGTATTCACAGTACTTAAAGGTGTCTTTCTTCCTTGGGTTGGACTTCATCTAAGGTGGCCATTGGATGAACCTCGTGGAGGATTTATGCGATGGAGGTGACCAGAGGCCGGAGCTGCGTCGGGGCAAATTGGGGTTGTAGTTTTTGTGGAGGGGCTCCTAGGTAGTCTCAGGCGTTGCCTCTCCGCTTAGGAGATGACTCTCTTCCTTTTCTTAGAGAGCGGTCTCTTCTTAGGGATCGCTCACCTTTTTTTTCCTTCCTAGGACTATGGTCCCTCTTTTTCTTATCTCCTTCTGCCGGTGTTAAGCCCCTTTTAAACAGAGGGCCTCTTCGTCGTTGATATATATATTTTTCCCTTTGCCAATACCTCGGCCATAGTGGGTTAAAGGTTTTTTGCTATTGAGAAGAGGAGGTCCTTGCAAACTTATCATCCACATTTTCCACCTTCAAACACTCTTGGTTGTTGTGTTGCACATAGCTTTGAAGGTGATATGATGGCTTCTTGTACGTCCTTGCTCCAATAAAATGCGATACAAATTATATTGAAAGTTCCCTGAAGGAGGAAATCGATGCAGGTTGTAGCCTGTTAAACCAGGCTATTGCCGACCCTTTAAGGGTGATGGCGAAAGCTCAACAGCGGATTGCTTCCGGGTATCCTTGGAGCTCCATCTAATTTTTATCGGAATTCAAATGGTTAACAGGGTCTCTAGTCCTGTCAAACACTTCTATCAACGGTATCGGGAGTGAATGGTGATATGGTTTGCTGGACTAGAGCGTCCATTATACCGGGGGTCTTTCCCTTAATTGCCTCTTTCATGTTGCCCACCTCCCGCTAGAGGTCGTAAAGTCTTTGCTCTAGTAAGTGATTCGCGGCCTTCAGCCGGGGGTGGGGTCTGTCTTCTTGGTCAGTGGCTCTGGCCCTACTGTAAACCTCATCTTCGTCGTGCTCTTCCGGTTGTCTCCTCTGGTGATTTTTTCCAGAATGACTATGCTCATGGAGCTCTATGATTCTATTAGGCGGGGGCTTGGCGTTTCTGGGGAGGGGCGTCATGTTCAGCCTGGGGTGGAGGAGGTTCGTGCCGTGTTGGTGGGAACTAGGGGAACTGATGTGTCTGTATCCACTCCATTAGCTTCTAGTTCTACTTCATCAGTTGCATTGTGGTTCGACGGTAGGCTTCTAGTTCGTTGGGAGGAGGGAGGTTCACCGCTGTGGGGTGACCCGCAGCGTCCACTTTGGGGCCCAGATAGTTCTCCGGTGGGTTTTAGTGGACTTGGGGATTGATGAGAGTTCTACTCATGTTCCGAGTTGAGCCCATCAAACTTGAAATTCAAAGGAAAACGAAGAAAATCGTTCCCACAGACGGTGCCAACTGATGATGCTCAAAAATTGCGACCTTAACCCAATCAGGCGATATGGTGAGATTGTGAGGTTATTAATGGATCAATTAAATGAGAGGCTGATCAATAGAAAACAATAGCACAAAAAGGTTTAACTGGTTTGCCTTAGCCGAAGGACTAAGGCTACATCCATTACCAAGGGAGGCTCTTGTCCCTCGAGATCATATATTACTTAATCCTTGATAAATACAGAGGCGATATTAGAATTGAGTTCTTTACAGGGGTGAGTGCACTATATTTTTGCTGCTAGGCTCTTGGCCTGAGAGTGTGAGTAGTGAGGGAGAGGATCCTCCTTCATCGGGTAACAGTTTTATATTTATACAGTAATTCACTTAGGGTTTTCTACTACTCCTCCTCATTTGGTGCTGATCTCGTGGGTCCCCCCCCTCTGCACCTTGTAGCATCCTTTGACATCTGGCGCTACTGTTACCATGATCTCTAGTGACTACGTGCTCCACCCTTTCTCTGTTTTATGGTTGTCGTAGGTGTCAAGGGTGATCCTTGAGTCTCTAGGACACATGTTGCAACGAGAGTGATTTAGGGAGGTCATTTGGGCCAGGCTTCCATCCTTTGGGTGCTCACCAGCTGGGTTGGACTAGAGTCATGTTGGATGGTAAATCCCCTACTAATATTGGGCTTTTCCCCTCAGACTTGGGTTTTCAGGCCAATGAGGCGGGCAAACTGTAGGCCTCCCCTTTGGGTCCTTGTGTAATTGAAGGACTCCTAGATTCATTGGGCTCCTAGATCATGAAGGCCCATGCCCTAAATTTCATCCTTATCAAATATTATTTGTTTTTGATCAAATAGACATGAAATTGACCTTAGATTATATTTTTGACAATATTATATTTTTTTGGGTTAATTGCAAGTTGCACTCTAAAAGATAGTAGAAATCTCAATTTGTACCCCCAAAGATCAAAAATCTTAATTTGCACCCTCAAAGATAGAAATTTGTATCAATATGCACCCAAAAAAAAAAAATCTTAATTGCACCCTCAAAGATAGAAATTTGTATCAATGTGCACCTAAAACTAAATTGATAAATTATACCTAAATTTTCTCATGCTTGTCACTTAATCATTTGGACCCCTTCACATTTAGAATATTACTCTTACATCTCATAATGTTTGTGCACGTGTAACACATTACCCCATTTCATTGACATCTGTTAATATAACCGTTAAAAAATATAATTTTATCCTAATAAAAATTATAATGTCCAATGGTAAACTTGATTTTGAACTTTAGCATATATCGAACCTACAAAATAAATGGTAATATGAAATTATACTTTTTTATTAGGATAAAATCATATATTTTAACGATTATATTAACACATATCAATGAAAATGGATTACATATTACACGTGCACAAATGTCATGAAATATAGGAGTAATATTCTAAATGTGAAAGGGTCCAAATGATTAAGTGACAAGCATGAGGGGATCTAAGTATAATTTATCAATTTAGTTTTAAGTGCACATTGATACAAATTTCTATCTTTGAGGGTGTAAATTGAGATCTTCACCATCTTTCGGGGTACAACTTGTAATTAACCCTATTTTTTTTTGGTACTAAATTTTTAAAAAAATTTCAAACTATCAATTTTTTGAATTTTTTTGTCAACTTTTTTATTTACTTTCACGTATTTTCATATGAATCAATAATTTTTGAGTTTAATAAGTGTAGGTGAGCGATTTTGTTTTAAAAAAAAAAGTGGGGGAGGTGAACAATTTGTTTAGTTTAAGTATATGTGATCGAACCTTGACAAAAAAAAAATTATCAAATGATATAGTAAAAGGAAAGACACTATGCTATAAAAAAATTTGTATTTAAATTTTATGGGTTAAAATATAAAATTTTTAAATTTATATAAAACAAAAAAAATTATAATGTTTATGTTGGTTTAATCAACATCGAATAATATTAAATACAAAATGAACTTTAAATTGTAAATTTATATATAATTTTATTAAAAATTGATATTTATTTTTTTTTAATTTATATTCAACTTTGTCAAATTAATTTTTATTGTTATCAAATTAATATTAAAATCCATTTAATCTTATTTTTGGGATACTAAATTATATAAATTTTTTGGGTACTAAATCAAATTTTATTTCATTTTTAATTTTTTTGGGTTCTAAAGTTGAAGAAAGACAATTGTAAAAATAATAATATTTTTTGGGATAAAATCATCACTTTCCATTAGTAACATCGAAGGAATGGAGACAGAGGAGGTCTTTGTCATTTATAAAGAGTTAGGAGGTATTCGTATAATATTACCCAAACTCAGGGGATGTCAGTATTTTTTACCCTATTTTTTAATTAGATATTAATTTATTATTATTTTATCTTAAAAACTTGAATTATTGTATTTCTAATAAAAATAGTTGTTAGTTAGGAAGGTTTGTTGGTAGTCAAAAAAGAAATGTGTGAGATTATGTTTTTGTGTATGTTTATATGTAGAGGATTGAACATTTGGTAATTAAATTTGTAATTATATTGTGTCATTTGGGGTTGAATGACGATAGTGGTAATAAATTAGTGAGTTTTATAAATAAGAATGATTTTATTTATCAGTTAAAGATTGTGAATTTAATTGTATTCTATTAGTTTTTTTTTTAGTTGATGTATTTATTACATGGAAATTGAGTAGATTAAAAATTCGGTGGTTGAGTTTATAATTATGTTTTGTTATTCGATTGAGTGTTGATAAAGATTATAAATTCGTAATTTTTATAAATGAACAATATTTTATTTATTACTTAAAAATTATAAATTTTAATGGTTTATGTTAGAATTTGTTTTGTTTTCCCGTAGACATTTGCATAGATGATGTTGTGTTTGACAAGTTTTTTTTTATTTTTATGATAGTCTCATTAATAAAGTGGGTATAGTCGGTGATATATTTTGAATCATTTTAGAATAAGATTTGGTATGAATATAATTAGGCAATTCCTTTTGAATTTAGGTAATTATTTAAAATTTTTTGGTTTGCTATATAGTGTGTTCAGGTACGAACAATGACTAATAAATAAATATGAGAGAGAATTTTAATGTTAGTTAAACTCTTAAAATTTAATAGTTGTTAATTTTTAAATTTATTTTAATTAAATATAACTACTTATGGTATTTTGGACAATATATATCAAAATATACTTAATATTAAACAAATTTTTTTGATGAATTTATCATCAAATAAATCCATAAAAAAAAAAAAGACCGATATCCAAATTTCTCTTTAATTATTTTATTCCTCTACTCCAAATCCATGATTTCTTTAAATATTATATTTAAAAAATTTCCGTCCGAGTCAAGTTATAGACTTTCCCTTTAGCTTAAAGTTTTAGATACACCAAGAACTGTACGGCACTAGACTTTGAATGCTGTTGTTGGTCAATATCTGTGCGGCACGAGTGAATTTTTGAACAAGTCTGAGTAATTATTATAACCTTTAATCCATGTGAAGGAATCCATTATGAAAAGAATAATGTTGTGAATTCAAAGGAATCCTTTTCAGTTCACACCTGAAATGGAATAAATCAATACAAGTTTCCACAAAATATCTCTTTTGTGTTCCAAGTTTCCACCTTCTTATTCTTAGTTCGTAAGAGTCACGAGACAAACTGACGAAAATGAAAGGTGGAGAATGCCCGAAATTCTTGGTAGTTTTTTTCCATCCATAAAACTCCTTCATCATATGTTATATTGATTTGTTGAACACACATATCAGTTCTTTCAAGTCCATTCAAATTCATCCAAGAAAAGGAACAAGTGGAATAATGGGCAAAGACTTGTTGAATATTAGGAATGATAATTGAGCTGAGTTATACGACTTCAATTCGGATAGGACTCGACTCGAATTCAATTTGTATTTTAAACGAAAATAATTTTTTAGACTCATTTAGAAAATAAGCCTAAAAAACTCGACTTGAGCTTGCAAAATTTGAATAGTCGAACTATTCGAGCTCAGATCGAGTTTAACTTGTTTTAAGCTCCACACGAACTTAACTCATTTTTTAAATCAGCCGAGGTTAAATAATTTTTTAGACTCATTTAAAAAAATGAGTTTGACAAATCAGCAAAATTCGGCTCAATTATCAGTTATAATCAATGTGTGACAATAGATACAAATATTATTCCATGGTAGTTCACGAAACCATTGTGTTCTCGCCTTTTATAATTTTTTTTTCTTTTTTCAAAAGTGTATAAGGAGATAAAGAGAAAGATATAGAAAACGACACCATCCGAACAATAGGTGGATTTTCTTTTCATTTCACCTTTTTAAAAAAAAATAAATAAATAAAGAGAAGTAAGGTTGACAAGTCTTTCAATTTGGAATTAAAATTCAAATATACATAGAACGGTCCCCTCCCGTGGGGGACAGGGGGATAACTGAATTGTGAGATTATGTTTTTGAGTGTGAAATTGTGAGTCAAGCTGACCCAATAAGGTCGGTATTTCTTCTTAAGAGGACACTAAACCTCCCGATCTTGCTAGCCAGGCTTAGTCTTTCAAGATTCAATATTTCCTCTTCCCTCGATCCTAGTCCTAGGGAATCACTTTTATAATAGAGTAGGAGGTTGACTATGTCCCTAACTTCTCTTTATTAAGACACTCATTTGTCTACTCTAACTATAATAAAGATATTGTACCCCAAATGCTGATCCCAAAGAAAACAATTGCCAGTTCCTGCATCCATGTATAAATAATTAGTAAGTAGAGTCCTCGAAGTCAGCCTGCCAAAAGGCTAAGTCGAGTGATTCGTCTTGTAGGGGATCGCAGCTAGCTGTAATATCACACGATTGTTTCTTCCTGCTTTTGCTTTGTCCCTTCTTTTCAAAACTGCCCTATTTTACTAATTGCTAACACTCGTTATGTTTGCAGCATAAGTCAGTAGAACGTATGCTAGAAAAGAAGAGAATTAGGTAAAGTCAGTCTTGCTTCTGCTTCTTAATTGACACCAAATCTAAAATCCGTCCCACCCAACGTGTGAGAACTAACTATGTCCAAATCAACGATATTTAGCCTTAGATTCCATATATAGGCATTTTTTTTTCCTAATTATCACGTTTTGAACTTCAGTTTGTAATTGTGCTAAGTTTAGAGAAGCATGATGAAATTTGAACCCTTCTCAAAACAATATACCAATAGATTGAGTAGTTTGAGCTTGAAATTAATTTTGGAGAGATGAAGTGAAAACCTAAATGAGTTTGGATGGTGGACATACTAAAAAAGGGAAAAATAGGGAAAACAAGGGGACGATACACAATATGAGATTTATTAGGAAAATAGTATACCTTTTTGATGATACCTAAAATAAATTTCAAGTGTTAGTTCAGGAATTCAACTCAGACCGGGAAGTCAGACATATTAACTGAGGTTAGAAGGCAAGGGCTGAATGTCTCTTGAGGCAAGGAAACGGCTGGATAACCACGAGAGATTCCTAAAGCGTTAGGAAGCTATAATCAAGGCACCTAATCTCAACCAACTAAGATCTTCTCCTAGAATTAAGGAGAACCTCATGAAGTAAAGGCAAGAATCTCGGCCAAAATTCCAATGAATAGGAAACAGTCCTACAAATACTACGCAACGCCCCCAAAGAGAAGAGAGGACCCTAGAGGCAAAAAATAGTCATTGTACTCTTGTAATCATCATTATTGTAAGGCAAGGAGCAAGAGTCTCCATTAAAGAGTAGATTAGCCGAGCTGGTGAACCACTATACTTTTTTTGTGTTAATCCTTCCAGCCCCTATAAAAACATTTCTTTCATTATCACATCACTATCACTGCAAAGCATAATTACGATTCATTACTCATACAATTCGGTTTACGCCATCAGTTTGGTGCCGTCTGTGGGAAAGACTGTTCCTGTAACAAATAAAGCTAATTTTTCAGTGACTGATGGTAGCATTGCGAAATATGAGCCGAAGCCAAACAAACCCTCTACGGATACAAGATCAACAGGAAGCCGCAAATAACAGACAACCCGAAAACGCGCAAGGAGTCGATCCCCCCTATGGGGGGCCTTCCCATGAATTATGAGATGGAGGCTCTTCGTCTTGTCAATGAACATCTGATAAAACAGAACAAAAAACTCTTAAAGCTCCTACAACGCTTACAGGAGGCGCGACCGGCCCAAGGAGGCCAGAATAATTCACAACTAAGGGAGCAACCGTATCTCGACCCCCTCAGAGAAGTTAATGAGGTAGGAGAGAATAGTCAGACCTTGGGACAAGAGCCTCGCCTACCCCCTAGGAATGGTCACAACGAGGAAGTGCAAAGTCAGTATAAGGAAGGGGAGATGAGCAATTTCTTCCCTTATCAATAGAAGAGAAGAGAATACCACTAGGAGCAACGTTTCAAAGACATCCAGCAAGAGCTCAGCCAGATGAAGGAGGCAGTGAAGAGCAAGGCCCCAGTCCCTATAGATGCCTTTGTGCAGTAACCCGAATCCCCATTCACTACTAGGGTGTTGCACTTTCCTCTCCCATCTAAATTCAGAATGTCACAGGTGGATGTTTTTGATGGGACAAAAGATCCCGTAGACCACCTCAACACCTACAAAAATCAAATGGAGTTGCATGGATATCAAGACCTAGTGAGATGCAGGGTCTTTGCTATCACCCTGAAGGGCTCAGCCTTAGCATAGTTCAATAGACTCCCCCCAATCTCGATTTTCTCTTTTAAAGAGCTGTCAATCTCGTTTGTGTCCCACTTCATCGGAGCTCGGACCTATAGAAAATTGAGCTAACATTTGTTAAATGTGAAATAGGGACCTGATGAAAACCTACGGTCTTATGTCCAACAGTTCAACTCAAAATCTTTGAAGGTAGATGGCCCAGATGAAAAATTTGCTATCACAGCCTTCATAGCGGGTCTGGGAGTTCAGTCAAAAGATTTGATGTTTTTCATCTTAAAGAACCCCTAGGCTAGTATGGCGGAGGTGCTTGCCAAAGCAGAAAAGTACATAAATGGTGAGGAAGCGCTTTTCTCCAAGGTCGGGAGCTCTTCGTCAAGAAAGAAAAAATGGAAGGAAGAAAAGAAGAGAGAACGAACTCCCAGAAAGGAAAGAAAGCGAGGCAGGTCTCTAAAAAGAGACAGAGAGCGTTCCCCGAAGAGAAGAGGAAATGTCAGGGATCGCCTCGGCCCTTCACAACCAAAGCTACAACCAAGGTATGCACCCCGGCAGCTAACCCCTCTGACTGCTACAGTGTCTTAGATACTGTATGATGTGCAAAATGAGAGGTTCTTAAGGTGGCCACCCCGGATGAAAGCAGACCCGACAAAAAGGGATCCTACGAAGTATTGTGACTTCCACAGAGACCATGGTCATCACACCGATGATTGTATCTAATTAAAGAAGAAAATAGAATTTCTAATCCAGCAAGGGCAGCTATGATACTATGTGGCCAATGATAATCAAAACCGAGCTCTCCCACCTCCACCCCCTTAGCATCAAGCACCAGAGTCACACCAGCAACCTATGGGGGAGATCAGAGTGATATTTGGAGGATTTGCCAGAGGAGGAGGGTCCAGCTCTGCCAGAAAGGCCCACTTGCAAAAAATCAGAGTCACAGAAGCTCCCGAAGTATATACTGTGTCTAAGTCTCCATGCTTAGACACGGCTATCACTTTCTCAGATTCAGATTTGGAGGGCTGCCAATATCCCCATGATGACCCTTTGGTGGTAAGAGTTGTGGTGGCCAACAGAACTGTCCATCGTGTTTTAATTANTACTGTGTCTAAGTCTCCATGCTTAGACACGGCTATCACTTTCTCAGATTCAGATTTGGAGGGCTGCCAATATCCCCATGATGACCCTTTGGTGGTAAGAGTTGTGGTGGCCAACAGAACTGTCCATCGTGTTTTAATTAACAATGAAAGCTCGGCAAACATTATTTTTGCTTCTGTTTTCGAAAAAATGGATATAGGAAGGGAAAAGTTTGAACTAGTAAGTGCCTACCTATTGGGATTTTCAGGAGAAAGGGTACTACCTCTGAAGTTAATCCAACTCATCTTGACCTTAGGTGACCCACCCTGTCAGACTATAATAACTGTGAAATTCCTAGTAGTTGATGCACCTTTAGCATACAATATGCTCCTTGAAAAATTCTCGTTCAAATCTATAAGGGCTATTCCCTCTGCCTATCACCTTGTAGTGAAGTTTCTAACATAAAATGGAGTTAGAGTGGTCCGAGGAGACCAGCGCGTAGCACGGGAATGCTACATGACATCCATGAGAAATAAAGAGGTTGAGAGCATCCAATTGGATGAGTTTGACATGAGGATGAACTCGAGATCAGGCCAACACCATCAGAAGAACTATAACCTATTCAAATAAATGAGGAGCCAGAGCATCTTGTTTACGTTGGATCCAAGCTGAGCAAGGAAATCAAGGATCTCCTCATCCAATTCTTGAGAAGGAACAAGGAAGTTTTTGCATGGAAGCAAGAGGACATGAAGGGGATTGATCCCTCTATCATCACTCACAAGCTCAGCAAGAATCCAGCCTATAAGCCCGTTAAGCAGAAGAGGAGGAGCTTCACCCCAGAGCGTCAAAAAGCTATCAACGAAGAGGTCAGCAAGCTCCTTCATGCGAAAGCCAATCAAGAAGTGGATTACCCAGTTTGGCTAGCCAATGTAGTCCTAGTCAAGAAGGCAAACGACAAATGAGGTCTTTGCATTGACTTTACAGACCTCAACCGTGCTTGCCCGAAAGATAATTTTCCTTTACCCCGGATAGATTTGATTGTAGATGCCACTGCGGGACATGAGCTTCTCAGCTTTGTGGATACCTTTTCTGGGTATAATCAAATCAGGATGGATCCCAATGATCAAGAGAAGACCTCATTCATAACTGAGCAAGGGACATACTGCTATCAAGTGATGTCTTTCGGGTTAAAAAATACAAGAGCCACTTACCAACGCCTAGTGAATAAGATGTTTCAAAAATAGATTGGGACCTCCATGGAGGTCTATATTGATGACATGCTGGTCAAGTCACTGAGGGCAGAGCTCCACATTGGACACCTAGCAGAGTCATTTCAAGTCCTAAGAGAATATAAGATGAGGCTCAACCAAGCTAAGTGTGCCTTTGGGGTGTCGGCAAGAAAATTTTTGGGCTTCATAGTTAATAATAGAGGGATAGAGGCTAACCCAGAAAAGGTAAAAGTAGTATTGGATATGCAACCTCCCTCCAACACGAGGGAAATACAGTGTTTAATAGGGAGAATAGCTGCCCTGAGTCGCTTCGTTTCCAAATCAAGCGACAAGTGTTTGCCTTTCTTCCAAGTCTTAAAAAAAGCCTTTCAATGGGATGCTCGGTGTGAAGAAGCCTTCAAAGCATTGAAAGAATACTTGAGCTCCCCACCTGTCTTTGTAAGTCCGTTATAAGGAGAAGTACTTACCTTTTACCTGGCTATCTCAGAGTTCTCAACTAGCGCAGCGCTAGTAAGGGAGAAATACAAAGCTCAGCAACCAATTTACTACTGCAGTCGAGCTCTAAGAGGGCAGAAGAAAGGTATCCTAAAATTAAAAAAAACTCGTTTTAACCTTAGTGACAATTGCCAGAGACTAAGACCCTACTTCCAGGCTCATACTATCGAAATCCCAACAGATCAACCTATGAAGCAGGTGCTACACAA
Organism: Ilex paraguariensis; assembly: GCA_963454935.2. NCBI lineage: Eukaryota > Viridiplantae > Streptophyta > Magnoliopsida > Aquifoliales > Aquifoliaceae > Ilex > Ilex paraguariensis. Next base: position 305,244 of record CAUOFW020010279.1, on the reverse strand, counting down.
GCCAGAATCTTCGGGAAGACTAGTTAAATGGGTCGTTGAACTTAGCGAGTTTGATATCAGATACAAGTCAAGGACAGCCATTAAGGGGCAGAAATTTGCAGATTTCATTGCAGAATTCACAACTGGGATACCTGCAGAGACAACGCAGTTAGTACCTGACCTCCCCACTTGGAAACTTTTACTAGATAGAGCTGCCAATGCTCAGGGCAGTGGAGCTGGTTTTATTTTGACTTCCCCCAATGAGATAGATGTTGAATACGCACTGAGATTTGGATTCAAAGCTTCAAACAATGAAGCCGAGTATAAGGCAGTCATAGCAGGGCTCAGCTTAGCTCATTCAATGAAAGCCGAGCAATTGGAGATCTGCAGTGACTCACAACTCATGGTGAAACAGATAGAGGGTGCTTACGAGGCTACGGGTGAGAATACGGCTCTTTATCTTAGAAAGGTGCAAGAATTAATCAAGAAATTTGTACAAGTAAAGATCAGACATGTCCCTAGAACTGAAAATTCGAGAGCAGATATTTTGGCAAGGTTGGCAACAGTTTCACAAGAAAATCTGGACAGGTTGATCCTCGTGGAGCATCTGGTGGAACCATCTGTTAGTGTTGAAGATGAGGAAGTGCTCCCCATACAGAATTCACCAAGCTGGATGGACCCCATGTTGGAGTATCTCAAAAAAGGAGCCCTGCCAGAAGACCCCAAGGAGGCTGCAAAGCTGAGAACCAGGTCAACTAGGTTCTCTATTCTGCAGGGAAGTTTGTATAAGCGAGGTTTTTCAACTCCACTCCTTAAATGCGTGG
>CAUOFW020010279.1:282929-303788 GCA_963454935.2 Ilex paraguariensis | reverse complement strand
CTCACGATGAACTCATTAGTTCATAAAAAGAGCCTTAGAGCTCACGACGAACTCATCAATTGGTAAAAAAAGCCTTAGAGCTCACGAAGAACTCATTAGTTCATAAAAATAGCCTTAAGGCTCACGATGAACTCATGAGTTCATAAAAAAACCCTTAAAGCTCACGATGAACTTATTAGTTCATAAAAAGAGCCTTAAAGCTTACGACGAACTTATCAGTTCGTAAAAAGAGCCTTAGAACTCACGATGAACTCATTAGTTCATAAAAAGAGCCTCAGAGCTCACGATGAACTCGTTAGTTCATAAAAAGAGCCTTAGAACTCACGATGAACTCATTAGTTCATAAAAAGAGCCTTAGAGCTCAGGACGAACTCATCAGTTCATAAAAACAGCCTTAGAGCTCACGATGAACTCATTAGTTCATAAAAAGAGCTTTAGAGCTCACGACAAACTCATCAGTTCGTAAAAAGAACTCACGATGAACTCAATAGTTCATAAAAAGAGCCTTAGAGCTCACGATAAATTCATTAGTTCATAAAAAGAGCCTTAGAACTCACGACGAACTAATCAGTTCGTAAAAATAGCTTTAGAGCTCGCGAAGAACTCATTAGTTCATAAAAAGAGCCTTAAAACTCATGATGAACTCATTAGTTCATAAAAAGAGCCTTGGAGCTCATGATGAACTCATTAGTTCATAAAAAGAGCCTTAGAGCTCATGATGAACTCATCAGTTCATAAAAAGGGCTTTAGAGCTCATGATGAACTCATTAGTTCATAAAAAGAGCCCTGGAGCTCACGGAGAACTCACATGTTCATAAGAAGAACTCAAGAGCTCGGGATGAACTTACTAATTTATAACAAGAACGATGAACTCATTGGTCCATGGTAAGAACCATATAGTTCGCGATGAATTAATCAAAAAGAGTCATAGAGCTTAGAAACATCAAAGATTATAAAACAAAAAACTTTTTCAAATCACAAATCGTTCATAATGTGCAGCAAATATGAGAAAATTGAGATTTTCAGAACATCAGCAGTTACAAGGGTACAATCAAAGCAAAATTCCTAGTTGTCTCTCCAACTCAGTTATCCTCTTCTTTAGACGAAGGTTATCCTCTTTCAGCTCATCCCTTTCCTTCTCAGCTGATGACAGAAGATTCATCAACTTTTGCTCAACAGTGGAGAACAGAACTTCCCCCAAGCTAGAGTTGGAGGTAGGGGAGGAAGAACCATTCCTCTTACGCCTCTTCAAAGGAGCTCTAGTGTCTTCGCTTTTATCGGACTCTAAAGAAAAAGAGTCGGGTTCAGGAAAAAAAAGGAAAGTCTCATTCAGTAGCGGCAGCACTAAACAAGAACAGATTGCCTGATGTCATGAGCTCAAAAAAGACATGGGCTCAGCTTGGGTCATTAGTTCTATCCTCATCAATTCAAGCAAGTTCAGGTCAGGAACATCTGCAGACCAAAAAAAAATAAGATAAGCAGATAGCGTCATAAAAATTTGATCCCAAGAGAGAGACCCTCGTCACTCTTACCTGGGTAAGAATAGCTCTTCCAGGACCGAGGGACTCTATACTCCCTAGTGCCCACCTCAGAAGACCTCCACGAGTCACTGGAAGCAAAGAAGAAGCGCTCTTGAAGGAGGAAAGGGGAGATCAAACACTAATCGACGTAGCCGGAAGTCTCTCCACCAAATGCAGACGAAGCATGGAACTTCATCCTCCTCAAGGTCAAAATAGTAAAAAAATTCTACAACCGTAAGAAACTCATCATTACCTCGCAGACGCTAGAAGAGGAAGAAAATGGTCTTGACAGCCCATCCCATGGGTGAAAACGAGAGGGACACAAGCCGATATAGGCCAAAATAAATCTAATAGAGGGGTGAATGGGAAGGCGCAGACCTAACTCCAAAGCTGCTTCAAAGAAGCACGTCTCCCTAAGAAGAAGGTAATTACATGGTTCATCGGAGGTTGGAGCACGTAGAGGTAACTCCAAATTAAGAAAGAATTTCTTTCTTATCTTCTCTAAATCAGAAGACATCACCACTGAGGGAACAAAGTAGCGAATATGTCACATCCACTCAACCCCAAATGAGGTTCGCTCTTGAAACAGAGCAGAAAAGGGGGGCAAACATAGTGGATTCAAGCAAAAAAGAGAAGAGAAGGAAATAAAAGGTGTTAAGCCCTCAAGAATAACAAAGAGATACCCGGAGGGAAGTGATAGCCAATACTTATAGAAATCCTTTGAAGACCCCAGATTTTTAGGAAGTTGTTAATTACACAAAACCTTAAGTCGGTGGGTCTCTAGATTTTCAAATTAAGGAAGCAGGAACCTTTTTGGTAGGAAGGCTATGCATCGAAAGCAGACATCAATGACACCCCGGGATAAAACAAGCAAGCCTCCAAAGAGGAGTCCTGAAAAAAAAAAAAGGGTCAAACAAACCCTTGCACGTCGGAGAGGTCAGCAAGTCAGAAATAAGAANAAGCCTCCAAAGAGGAGTCCTGAAAAAAAAAAAAGGGTCAAACAAACCCTTGCACGTCGGAGAGGTCAGCAAGTCAGAAATAAGAAAATCAATGCACCCAAGTAGCTGCATCTAGGCATGCTTTTCTAGGTTGTCGCCTTACCAAGGGGCTATGACCAACCTAGAGCTTGAAATGTCGGCACCAGAGGACAGAACATGGTAGCATGTTCTCCACCTCACTTAATCAGAACTGCTGAACTTGCAAACAGGAAAGAGAACCTGGCCAATGGCTATACGTGCACATATCCCCTAAGGCATGCCAAAAGGATGAACCCTCACCCTGAGCTACGTAGAGCTCGGTGGTTATTTAGCCCTGGAAATAAGTCAGCACCTAGCTAGTCTACTGCGCATGGAAAGGATGAACCTTCACCCTGAAACAAGAGGGAAAGGTTTACTTCTATCCAACATAATAAATCCTTTAGGTACACTGGATAAGAGTTGAGAAGATTGCATTCTAATCTAAGAGGAATTACGTAGTCGAAGTTATATAGTTACATTCTGATCTAAAATTGTTACAACCATGAGTTGAAAAGTTAAAAAAAAAAAATTTTGCTTCATATCCTAACTTTGAGGATGAAGTAAGGCTAGAGCTCTGGAGGTCAGTTGCTTGAGTTCGGGCAGAAGCAGGCTGAGAAGCTGGAAGCACAGCTAGGCGCATCAACAGGCATTCCTAACCTTTCTGTTTCAAGGAGATCTGAATGACCCCCTGAAGCAAGGGGGGAAAGAATATAAGAATATCACATTTTATAGGTGATAGAATATAATAAAGCAACAAGTTGAAAAGCAAATGGAAAGGAGAGCTACAAGCTGTAAATTATATACAAAATGTTACAATTCTGACATTTTCGTTTCAAATTCCGTTTTAAAATGTTACAGTTCTGAGATAATTATCCCAAAGCTACAAACAAAAATTTCTCTACATCCCAACATCTTAAGTTTTTGAAGGAAGAGTAGGCGAAGGGCCTAGTAGTGCAGTAGCTGAAGTCTCAGCAGAAGGAACTGAATAAGGGCTCCCTAGCTCAACAGGCGACCTTACTGACAATGAAGCAATTGAAGTCTCAGGAAGGCCAAGAGCAGGCAAGGAGGCAGGGACTTCAGCTTCGGACGAAGCTCCAACGGCTAGCTCAGCAGGGATGGAAGAAGTTGTAGAAAGCTCGACAGCCATGGGAGTAGAGGTGTCTAAGGAGGCAGAAGCATCTTGAGCTGAAGTCCCAACTAGAGGGATGACGTCATCCTCTAGCTGGGCAATCAACTCATCCTTTTTCTGGATGGTAGTGTCTCGCACCTCTAGCGTCTCCTTGACAACCTCTAACTCCTCCCTGATAGTATCATTGGACTCTGCTAGCACCTCGTACTCTCTCTTCACGTTCCTGAAGGAAGCCAGAGCATCAAGGGACTTACGGTTCTCCTTGATCCAGTCATCGATTTTTGACCGGAGGTCTTCCTTAGTCTTGCTGAGCTCCTCTTGTCTGGATTTGACAAGGGAAGACTGTTGCTTCACTTGTTCTTGCAATTCCTTTACCTGGACCTTAAGTTCATTATTCTCGAAAGCCAAATTGGCACACTTCAGCTCAAAAGCTTTGGAAGCATTGGCCGACCCCTCCAGGGCTTGGATTCGCTTTAACAAGCTTCTTATTTGAATGGTAATCTGAAGACAAGCAAGAAAGATTAGTGCAAAGGGAACAACGTAGGACATCCAAAAAAAAATTAAAAAATAAAAAGAAGAGGAATTTGACAAATTAGAATCTCACTGAGGTACAGCCATATAGCGCAGTGAAAATATAGGTTCCTAGGAGTATAGAAGTGGCTGCATCAATGTCAGCCTCTAGAATAATGGAGGCAATGGTCTCTGCAGCATGCTTCACATCGGTAATAAGAGAATTCTCAGACTTCGAGAAGACCCATTTGCCTGTCATGAGAGGTTGGGAGGTCTCCTTGGTTGATGCAAAAGCAGCACGACCAGGGAAAGTGCGAGCAGTATCCAAGACCCTCTCAACTTCAGATGCAAAATGGGAGGTCTGGTCTCGCCCAAGAGTATCTTCAGCGGCAGGTCGGGTCCCTTGTGGGAAAGGAAGTCCTGAGGTCGATGAGGCATGCAGTGGGGATGGCAGGGCCTTCTGGATAGAGACAGAGGCAAAGGAAGTACCCATTTTTTGAATCTTAGCTCGAGTAACTAGGCTCCCACCAGAACTGTCCTCAGCCTTACGCTTGGTACCACTTTTGTTTTTCTTCTTGAATAGCTCTACCTTAGCTTGGAGCATCTCAGGGGTAGGCTTCATTGTAGAAGACCCTGGGAGATTTGACTTAAGCTGGTTAGTCAAAAGGAAAAAGAAAGGGAGGAAAGCAATGAAACCAAATAAGGTAAAGAACATTACCTTCTACGTCCTCAGGTCGGATAAAGGAAAGTGGGGTTGGAGGAGGACCGAATCCCTACCTTTCTAATTCCCAGGGCTTAATGAGCTTAGAGTACCTCTCTGGATTACACTAAGCTAACTTCAGCTTCATCCGCTTGTCCTCGGCGCTGAGTTCAGGTCGAATGCCTAAAAAAAAAAAAAATGCAGAGGTCAGGAAAGCAACTCATAAATCTTCATACCGCAGTTCAGTCAGGAAAGAACTCACTTAAGTTATCTGGAGCTGTCCAGGCTTTGGGAATCCCAAGAGTGTCTGTTTTATCAGCAGGGTTGTATTCTCAGTTGACACCCCAACGAAAAAAAATTCTTTTTCCAGCCTTTATAAGAACTCATGAGGTGTGTGATGATCTACCTAGACGAGGTCCGCCTAGAAACATATAGAAAGCCCTCAGTTGAGGTAAGCTTGACATTAAAGAGGTCCATAAGTAGAAAAATGGTGGGAGTCCCAAGTCCATGCTTCTTAAAAAAAACTAAAAGACCCACTAAAACACTCCAGAAGTTGGGAGAAAGCTGAGCAGGGCAGACATTGAGGTGCTGCAGAACATTTTTGATGAAGGGGGTGCATAGGGAAACAAAGGCCATTCGCGAAAGTGGCCACAAAAAAATAAACTCTTTTGTGCACTTGGGCAACGTATGGGGTGAGTTTATTCGGACACCAGGGCTGAACACCAAGGGAAAATCCAAAACGAGCACTAAGAGCTTTCATGAGAATAGGATCCACCCCACTGGGACCCATGAACTCAGCATGCCTGAAGACAACCCCCATACCCGCTTCACTATCAGGAATCCCAACCTCACTCACCTTGCCCTTACCCTTTTCAGCACTAGGAGGTACAGGAGAGGAAGATGAGGGGAGTTCCTTGGAGTCCACCTCGGTATCGACAGCCTTAACACTGGGGAAGTTGTCAATCTCATCACCTACATCCCCTAAGTCAGAATCTCTCTTGGCAGACCTGTCGCCTAGGAGGGAAACAGAGTAGGGAGTTGCTCCATAGGAGGCAAACATGATTGGCAAAGAGAAAGGCAAGTCGAAAGAACTATAAAAAGGAGGAATACTGACTAAACACCCCCTGATAATCCTAGAGTCAGCATTGTACCTCCCAACAGTAAGAATTCGCACAGTGGAGTTCCAATCCACAAAGCGGGGAAGAGGAGATAGGCAACGATCGCGATTCCAAAAGAAAAAGAATTGAAAAACCCAGAAAAACAATAGCCACCTCGAAGTCAAGGGATCCAGNACGAAAAAGAATTGAAAAACCCAGAAAAACAATAGCCACCTCAAAGTCGAGGGATCCAGAATGAGGAAAGGCAAGAGAAAGAGAAAGAGAAAGAGAAAGGGGCAGAAGGATGCGTAACTAGACAGAAAAGAGAGCAAAAAACAGCAGCCAAAGAATAAAATTAGAGGAGAAGAGCAAAGCAGGACTTCGACTCGAACCCAGAAAGCATAGTTTTGAGCACAGAATAAGAGAATCGCATGGAGGAAAGCCCAGAAATCACAGAGAGAAAGAGCAGGAGACAAAGGTGAATAGTGTAGAAGATAAACGGTGGTTCTGTACGGTTTTTGATAACCGTTTGAGCATTTAAGTCTTGAAAAACATAGGATGAAGCGTGCACAGGAACCAAGGGAGCCATGATTGCTATAACCGTCGAAAAGCCCCTCCAACGTGCATCCCACACGCGGACTAAGATCAGCTAGGTGCAAGTCTGGTCCAAGGTAAAAGCAGCTCAGCCCATGCCCAAGCTCGCTTGGGCCAAAGGCTGGGGGGCAACTGATGATGCCTAAAATAAATTTCAAGTGTTAGCTCAAAAGTTCAGCTCAGACCGGGAGGTCAGACATATTATCTGAGGTCAGAAGGCAAGGGCTGAATGTCTCTTGAGGCAAGGCAATGGCTGGATAACCAGGAGAGGTTCCTAAAGCGTTAGGAAGCTATAATCAAGGCACCTAATCTCAACCAACCAAAATCTTCTCCTAAAATTAAGGAGAACCCCACGAAGTAAAGGCAAGAATCTCGACCAAGATCCCACTAAATAGGGAACAACCCTCTAAATACTACGTAACGCCCCCAAAGAGGAGGGAGGACCCTAGAGGTAAAAAATAGTCATTGTTCTCATGTAATCATCATTGTTGAAAGGCAAGGAGCAAGAGTCTCCATTAAAGAGTGGATTAACCGAGCTCCCGAGCTGGTGAACCACTATACTTCTTCTATCTTAATCCTCTCAGCCCCTAGAAAAACATTTCTTTCATTATCACATCACTATTACTGCAAAGCATAAATTATGATTCATTACTCATACAATTCGGTTTACGCTATCACTTTTAAAAACATTTGTAGCTAAAATAAAAAATAACTCTTTTAGAGTTGAAGAGTTTTCTTCCCTAACTAAGGAAACCAACGTTAAGATATCCAAGAGACAACAAATGCTCTATTTTCTCTAATATTAGTGCTGAAATTTGCATGATTTGAGGATACAATTTTAAATTCAAACAGTGTACACATTATCTACCCGAAATTCAATTTTGTCGTACTACCACATTACAAAGAAGGGTGTTAAAAAAATCCATTATTTTTGAGGTTTTCACTGTGAAGAACACGTATTGTCAACATCGTTGGACTCATTGGAAAGAAAATGAGGGTTTCATTGTGAATAAAATGAGGTTTCATCTCACTGTGAAGAAATTTGTAGACTTTCACTATGAAGAATATATACAACCGCCTATCTTTTTTAACATATATTTTTTATAATGTTCATAACTAACCAATTGCTAATAATAGCAAAAAAATTATGTAAAAGCAATGTGACATTATCACAATTGCTAGTGTTAATGTCACACTGTAATAGCGATAATGTCACATTGTAATAGTAATAATGTTACACAACATAGTGATAACGTTAAATTATATTATAGAATGATATGTGAAGTCCCAAAAAAAATAAGAAATTGAATCCCAACTAATATTGTGGGATAACTATAAGAAGGGGGGATTCAAAATTCAAATTTGTTGTCCTAAAAAAAAAAAGGAATTGAATCCCACAATTTAATGCCTAAAAAATAAAATATTTAGAAAACAACCAATGTGTATCTGCTCACAACACATTCCTAAAAAAAAAAGACATATACATAAAAGAAAATTCGTATGACACTTTCCCACAAATAAATAGTATACGGTGTAGCTATCTACAATTTTCCCCTGAAAATATTGTTTGTGATCCAGGCATATGGGCTGGGTGGTAAGTGACAGTTTAAGGCTTGGCTAAACATAACTTGTTTAAGGTTAGTTAAGAAGCTTAAATCTCCATGTCCAAGACCATCTTGCCGTCTCGTATTCTCAAGTCTATGTTCTAGTGAGGCCTTTGATTGGGTCGTGGCCCAAAATTTAACTCGGGCTCGGCAATGGACCATATCTCTAAAACTTTCTCTCGATTGGTCCAAAAGTAGGAACAAAACGAATTGAATCCAATTGATAAGAAATATGGTATGAATATCTCTGGAGGTGGTTCAGTGATTAAGTTTGTTTTCTTGTAAATAAAAAATCTTAAATTCAATATTTTTTGTATTTTTTAAAGGCCAACTATCCTTATTTCTTAGGAAATATGTCTTTAAATTAGTTTAAATTATGGTGGCCGACTTAGAGTTCGAATGAAAAGTCGGCACAAACTTAAATATCATGACCTTTAAAAATATATATATATATATATATATATATATATATATATATATATATGAGAATTGTCAAAATTTGATCATAAAAATAGTGTTACGAATTTAATTATACATGTCTAAATTTAATACTATTTGAATTCAACTATACACATTTATAAAATAAACACAATATAACTTGAATACAATACAAATTGTACTTGTTAATAGTTTTCTCATTGTCAATCGGAGTCATTGAGATGTACCAAATTAGAAGACAACGTTAGCAAACAATACTTGAATTTCATAATCTCAATATAATGTTATACCATTCCAAATTCCCAATGACCCATGTGGCTTATATCAAAGCACAGAAAATTTGAGTGCTTGTAAAATATGTAATAGGACTTACATAATTACTTGAACGGTTGAACCCATCCCAAAATAAAACTAGTGGGGTCCATGGAAAGCACATGTACGCTGCTGCATTAGATCACTGAGATCACCTCAAGTCCTCGCCAAGCTTCCATTCTCTATCCTCAACAACTCCGACAAAAAAAACAACGTGGCTCGAAACAAAGGCCCTTCATTACATGCAACCCCTGCATGAGCAGCAATCAACACGTGACATGACTCCCTAAACACGTGCCACCCTCCTCTCTCCCCCACCCCACCCCACCCCTCCTCCTTCATTCATCCTATAAAAGTCACACATCATCCTTCAATTCCCCACTCAAATAGGTACTAAACCCTTCAAATACACCCTTAATTTTCTTCTTCTGGTTCCACATTCAAGCTTCAAAATGGCTGAGCATCTGCGTCAGCAGCAGCAGGAGCAGCCACGGTCATACCAGGTGGTGAAGGCCGCCACCGCTGCCACGGCTGGTGGTTCCCTCCTGGTTCTCTCCGGCTTGACACTTGCCGGAACTGTGATATGTCTCACTCTGGCCACCCCTTTGCTGGTCATATTCAGCCCAGTTCTTGTACCGGCGACGATTACTGTGTTCCTGATAATCTCTGGGTTCTTGGCTTCCGGTGGGTTCGGCGTGGCGGCGCTGTCTGTTCTTTCGTGGATCTACAGGTACGTGACAGGTAGGCAGCCACCAGGGGCGGAGCAGTTGGACCAGGCTCGGATGAAGTTGGCTATGAAGGCTCGGGAGATGAAGGACAAGGCTGAGCAGTTTGGACAGCAGCATACGGGTCAGCAGGGTTCCTAAGCTAGGTCTGCATGCATTTGATCTAGACCTCACTTTGGTGAAGATCAAATGGGCCACATTGCTAAGTTTGTTAAATGGTTCACTGGCCATCCTCAATGTGTCTTTTTTTTTTTTTTTAAATTTGTTGTGTGTGTTCTTTAAATTTGCTGCTTGTGGTTTGTTCAGTTTGTTGTGAGTCATATATTGTAATCTTTGGTTGATCTTTTGTCACCCAAAAAATTGGAAAAAAAAAAAAAACAGTAATAATAAAAGATTGCCATTCAACCCATTCCCAACAACATTTCGTATTTTTATTAAATAGTGTTATGGAAATCTAAAAAATTGAACATAATTTTGGATGTAATGTTGTAATTGTCTGCTATTTTTTTCATCAATTATTCCACCGTGGACAATTGACATTGGAGATTGGGCTATAGGCCTTGTATATGCTCAACAAAATGTTATTTAAATTAAATTTATTAATTTTATTTATTAATATAATACATCGTAACCATTGAATTGAGCCCGCCATTTTTTTCTGATAAGTTATTTCGCCCTATTCGATCCGTGGACAATTGACATTAGAGATTGGGCTAAAGGCCCTGTGTCTGCCCAACAAAACCCGACACCTTTCACCAGCAGTTCGCTTTTGTTGGGCCTCTTTGATTTTTTATGGGAGTTTTAAAAGCTGGTACACCTAATTAGAACAAAATATTTTGAAAAAAAAAACACGTATGAAATACAAAGACGTAAATGTTCATTTTAGGATTATTTAATTTAAAATTTCTTATCTTTAATGTACTTTGATTCATGTGTTTTGTTAATATATATAAATTCGTATATATATATATATATATTTGTTATTAAATCTCTTATTTAAATTTTGAATTATTTTTAATGCACCTTAATTCATGCTTATTTTTATTTTATTTTTTTGGAAAGTGATTTTGTTTTCAAATATATTTAATGCGTTTTTTTTAAAGTATTTTATTTTTAAATTAATTTAATATCCAAATAGTGTAATAGTGTAACAATAACAGTGTAGCAATAACAGTGTTCAGTAATTTTGTGAATGTGGTAACAAATTCAAAACGGAGATGAATTATTTTGAATGAAATTATATGAAACTATATGTTTGACAAAATGTAATAGTACAATATTTTGTGTAAATAGTTTGTTACACGGTTATTGTTACATTGTTGTTGTTACACTATTCGGATATTAAATTAATTTAAAAATAAATTCACTTTAAAAAAAATGCATGAATCGAGGTGTATTAGATATAATTTGAAAACAAAATCACTTTCCAAAAAAAAAAAAATACGCATGAATCAAGGTGCATTAAAGATAATTCAAAATCTTATCTAAAAGATTTAACAACATATATATATATTAAAGTTCTCTCGTAAAATTAGGAGATATTTAATGTACCACTTTTCAAAGAAAAAACACATGAATTAATAAAGGGAAAAAATGTCACAAAAAAATCATTAAAATTTAAATAATGTACTTAGATACAAATAAGTATAAACCCAATATTTTTTTTTGTGTATTTTTTTACAATTAAGTCTAATTTAGTGTATCTCCGTCCAATTTTCCCATTTTTTATTAGTCTCCTGTTCAAAAGCTTCAACTTTATGTTCAAGTCACCTATATGGGCCTTTTCCATTTCAATCCTTTTTGGTCTTGTTGGGTCTTAAAAATGACTAAGTACCATATAGCTATTAAGCCGACAAATCAAGTCTTCATCCTCAACCCTTTATGAATTATGAGTGCTAAATCTAATACATTATTTACTATTTTGAATAAAAATTATAATTTTACGAAAAAATTCATAGGCATATCTATATAATAAAACACATAGTAATTTGAATTTTTATCTCCTACATATTTCTTCTCTAAAAATATTACACCACTCATTTCTATCATATGTTTAATCATTTATATATTTCCCTCTAAAAACATCGCGTCACTCATTTTTATCATATATTTAATTATTTAATATTTGATTAATTTGTAGTTGATATAATTTTTATTTCAAATATTATTCATATACGATAATATATACATGTTGAAAATATTTAATATAATTGAATCGATTTTTGGACGCTCAAATTTTATATTTTATCGTACTTTCAGGGACGAGTTATGACTAGTACCATAATATAATGTTGAAGATTACAAATGATTGAAAAAAGAAATTCAAATTAAGGCTGTTATGTCATAATATAACGCGTTAGGGATATGTAAACCATTAACGGAGGACAAGAGAAATCCAAACCTTAAAGATCGTGATTATTACTAAGGATTATCATGTTTCAAAAGATGAAAATTTTTAATTCGGGTACTCTTAGCCCTTCGGACCACAAAAACACAGAGCCATAATCTATTTATCTAACTCTAAAAAGTTGAGTATATAGTAACGAGAACGACATAGATTTCTTGAATTCGAATCTTGATAATTTTATAGAATTAAACCATAAAATATTTATTCTACATGAATTCTTTAGTCATGACGTGGATGACTTGTTTGCTACTCGACCGATGAAAAGATTAGTCGAGGCGCGCAAAAGTTGACACAGACATTCCCTGACCATCGAAAAATAAAATAAAATCTATTTATCTTTTTTTTTTTTNGATGTATCATCATATATATAAGAGGACTATGTGTGTCTATTGACAGTATCAACCCTAGTGAACAATGCAAGGAAACAACACTCTAATAATTTTTATAAAATATTTGTCAAAATTAAGAAATTGCAATGGAAATTCCCCGCCAAAGAACAGAAATTCTGCCACAATCAAGCCTCTATTGAACTTAGGAGGACAATAGAGTTTATTAGCTTCATTACAGAAGAAAAACAGCACAGTATTTTGTTTTTAAGACTTTATTATTATATTTCCAGGTCAAGGCCAGACCCTTGTAGCTTCATAAGGGTAGTTTGATTCAGCATCTCCTCCATCTCTGGTGTCAAGTAGTTCTTCCAATCCCCAACAGCACCAACCCTGAAATAACAACTGTTTGGCACAGCATACAAAACTGAACCTTTCTTGTTTACCTCCAAATTCTCAAGCCTCTCAAAGCTACACCTCCATAACACCTTATCAACTTGCTCTTCCTCAGTGAATGGCCTCCCCAGAAATGAAGCTAATCTTTTAGCCTGCCCTTTGGGGTCTCTTTTCAGCTCTTCATACTTCAAAAATAGAATCTTTTGAGGCCTCTTTTGGCTCTCCAGCCAATATTGTAAAACATGGTCAAAGAATGGCCCATATTGGTGAACCCCATTGCAGAAGCGCTCAACTGCTTTTTCCAAAGGGAATGGTTCTTGGTTGGGTCTTAAAATGGAGTTGAAAAAATGCCACAATGACACAAGTGTGTCTTTTGGGTTCCGGGCTATGTAAACAATTTTGCAGTCTGAATTTTTGATTGAATCTGGTAGGAGATTGTACGGCAAGTGACTGTGAAAAAGCCTAGGAGAAGGCATAGAGTGGAGATCAGGATGGGGTTTTGTTGCATAAATCGTGGTCTCAACTGTTTGAACATGAAAATGTGGACTGTCTTTTGTCAGAATATCCTCACCCTCTTTCTCAGCATTACTGCATTGGTTGTGCATTATGCATAAACAAAGGGCTTTGAGCCATGTTGTACCTGTTTTCATGGTTGATGCCAAGAGAACATCGTCGCAGCGTGCTTCAAAGCTTGATCGGAAGGTCATTGCAGGCTTCACGAGGCCAGGTTCAAACCAGAAGCCTTCCCACTTGCATATATCCATGGCTTCCCAAAACCGCTCTCTGGGTAGCTCTTGAAGCAAGGCCTCTTGTGAATTAGGATCGGGATTTGGGTTTGATGACTCTTCATTGGCCATGGTGGGGATGAATATGCAAGACTATTGGAGTATATCAAGGCACTGGGAGTGTGAGACCTTGCATGGTTATATAGTTCAAGGCTTTGGATTCTCTGTGCTGCAAATTTTATAATTTCGAGTTGTCAATGGAACAGTCAAGGTGACCTTTTCCTTTTGTCTTTGCCTTTTTATCTGACAATAATAAGAAATTGAAGATGCATCTGAACTTTGGAGGAATTTCCGCTGTTACTAATATTAAAATTTAAAAACAGGACATGATGGTGACCATGATGACCAAAATGCTCCTGTGATTAGCCATGGGAAAGAGGTCCTAGGGTAGAAATATTCTCTTAGCTATATACATTTTTCAATTTTATTGTTGTTAATGTTATTTTGATTTATATTTATAATTACCCCTATAATTCTGCAACAAAAAGGAAAACAAAGCAGACAGACTAGGTGGCTGATCAAGGTTGACTAGCTCTGCAAAAGAGTCTGTACAATGTGAACTTTTAGATACAATAATACATTAAAACAATGCTGATTGTTCGAAGGCCATGGCCTCCCCATGGTTTTGAAAATACTCTTTCAATCACACTTGTTACCGTTCTTATATATAAAATACACGGGGTTTTAAATTGGACCAATACTATATGAATTTAAACAATAAACTTACAATGTGTACTTAATATTTACAATCATTAATTTTACTATAAATCACATTTTAAATCTAAATAACATTTTTCTTTAAACTGATACGGCTCCTCCTTTAGCGTTCTAAAAAAAAAAGAAGGTTCTATTTTCCAATGTACCAAAAAAGAGAAAAAAATAAATTTTGGCCATTGCCACCAGAACCTTAAAGGGTAGTAGACTTGACAAACGGCCATTTAGCCCAAAGACACACATGACCCATAAAATGGGTAAGACCACGTTCCTGGCCCGCTAAACCTGACAGCTTGACCCAATTTCGGCATTCGAAGGTGGTCTGGTGGCCTGAAAATAGGTCAAACTAGATCCAGATGGAGCGGCCCAGTAGATAATCTCCTAAAAGCTTATTAGTACTCACTTCATCGTCATGCACCAAGTCGTTGAATCTCTAAACTGACTAGTCAAATCTTGTCATGGCCAAGTGTATAGTGTATCTTTTTAAAAAAAAAAATCAGGGCCGGTACACAATATTGGAACTATGGGAGAAAAGGTACATTTTTTAAAAATATTTGTAAAAACGTTTACCTACTATAACTAAAGTTCAAAATACCATTTTTTTAATTTGCAAAGTTTTCTACCTGTCTAAAAAAATCGATGAAAATAATGGGAAGAGACAGAGTTTGGTTTCCTAAATTAAAGAATAACTAACTATTTGAATTTCGAAAGGATTCCATTAGTTTTAAAAAAAATTCTTATTCTTTCTCTATCTAATTTTCACCGTTGCGATATATCTCTTTCCCTATTTGCTCTTTCTCTATCTTCTCTCTCTTTCTGTCTCTCACTCTCTCTTCCTCTATTCTCTCTCACAATGTGGTATCAATGTCACAGTGCATATAGATATAATATACAAAGTTTGCATGTGAATGGTATCATATTGTGATTCCAATGTAACACTGCAAAACAAACATCTTTGTTTTTTCATAGAGTGGGTATTACACAATGTCACTTAAATGTAACACTGCATAAAATAGAGAGAGAAAATAAGGGGAATGAGAGAATAGTGAGAGGAGAGTAACGATGGGAGAGAGAATGAGGTTTGAGAGCGAAAATAGAGAAAGAGAAAGAGAAAATAGGGAGAGAGAGAGAGAGAGAGAGAAAAAGAGAATTAAAATAAAAAGATAGAGATATTAACGGTGAGAGTCAGATATAGAGAGAAAATAAGAATTTTTTTTAAAGTTAATAGAATCCTTTTAAAATTCAAACAGTTAATTATCCTTTAATTTAGGAAACCACTTAACTAGAAAAATATAATTAAAAAAAATAAAGAAATTGGTCCAATAAAACGAAAAACTGAATTCGACAATTAACTGCCTAAATTATGTTCCACGAATAAAGGAAAAAGATTTTTACGTAAATGAAATATTTAAAAAACAGATAAAGTGTATCTATTCACAAAACATTTACATGAAAAATAACTTATACACATAAAATTTATATTAAGGTACTTCTTCACAAATAAGTAGTGTATAGTGTATTTTTTCACAATTTTTTCTTTTTTTTTTTTAAGAAAAATTTAGAGGTTCGTCCCTATATATAAACTTATTTGGTGATAAGTTTGCTAAGAAAACTTATTTATTATGAAATCCATTTTTTGTCAAATTGTCCAAACTATCACTTGCTTTTGGAATTCCACTAAATGTTGTTTGAAGAATCCCTTTCACAATCGGAAGTCATCAATTCCTCCGGCAATAGATGCCTACAAATCCGACCAAGTTTCTTCCTTCTCCGACTAAAATGTAATCAAAACTTTTCAAAAACCTTTCACATTCAAATTTTAAAATGAATCCATTGAGTTACTACTATATTCAATTTGCTTTCTCCAGTTTGTTGTGGAAGCCATTGAAGAAGTTGATGTTCATTCTAGAGTTTCAAAACATTTTCTACATTTTCGGATTCAAAATTAGAGTTTAGGTATGTGATGTTATTGGAAAAAAAATTATGTTGTTTGTGTGGTGAAAAAATTTCGAAATTACATATTCTAGGTTTCAAATTTCTCATTGTTTTATGTTTTTTCTAATTCAACGTGCGATTCAGTATTACAAAATTAAATAATATAATTTTTCAATTTGTGAATCGTTTGTTAGGAAAAACAATCAAAAATTGCTTAGTTGTTGTCGATATCTTAATATTGTCAATTATTATTGTTTTCTAATTCAACTTAAGATTATGTGTTACTAATTAAAATAATGTAATTTTTTAATTTGTGTATCGTTTCTTGTAAAAAATAATCTAAAATTGTTTCGATATTACTGTGGAAAAAATAGAGATGGTACTGTGGGCAAAAAAAAAATTGATGCTCCATATTTGATTTCCAAAAATTTCACATAGTTGTTATTGGCTTAAATTAGCTTTATGATTCGGTGTTACTTATTCAAATAATGTAATTAATATTCAACAAGAACTTTGAGTCATTATTTGTTATTAATTTACAAATTGTAAATGATGTTATTGACTATGATATTACAAGTATTTGACTTAATTGTTCATGTTACTTTTGGCTTACACTGCTCATTTTATTGAACTGTTGTTACTATACTAACATCAAATATTATGAAAAACTTGTAATCGATCATTACTAACATAAATTAAGCATTCTTAAATTCACTCACCGACTTCTATACATAGTGATTTGCAATTAATGTCTTTAAGTTTTCATAACAGACCAAAATAACATTGTTGAGTGTATTTTTGAAATTAAAAAAAAATGGACTTAACTTCTTATTATTAAGATAAAAAATAGATTTATCACTAATTAAATTTCCTTGACGACTCAAGTTAATATAAGTCCATCAAAGAGGACTCAGTCACAATTTTAATTTTTTTTTTTGTTAACAAGGAATCTCAGTAAAATAGGATCGCTTTTGGATCCATTCTTACAAGAGAAAATCCCAAATACCTATAATTATCTAGCGCCTTTTTAAAAGGATGCTCGATAAACTTCACAAAACCCAGTCTTATTAGATTTCTTTTTTTGGATCATGTTAAAAATTCTTAGAACGATTCCAAAAGAAAAGCTATCAAAAGTTAATCTTGAAAGAGAAAAGGACAATTGAGATCTAATATAAATGTTCATTTTCAACCGTACACCTCATGGATTGAATCCATCCTATTATGACATAACTATTCCTTTGAAATCAAATGATTGGTAAATCTCATGGGTGAAAATCCACTTATAAGAGAAAAGCGTTCAAGGGTGAAGAGTTTATATTTGTCATTGACAAACACTTATATAATCAAAGCTTCACAAAAATAGGAGTTTAAATTTGCAACCAGCATACATTTTTTCTTTAGCATAACTGTAGGGTCGTAAATCAAATTAAATTAGTTATTAGTTTCAATCGTCCTCTATTATCGTCTGTTGTTTTCATCCCAGGACAACCTATACCTCTAAAGTAGTGTTCTTGCCTTTTTTTTTTTCTAGTTGGAAACTATGCATCATGAATTGCAGCGTTTCATTGAACTCTTTCTTGCTTGGGCGCCTGCTCCTTCTTTCTATTCTGTAATCTCGTATGACAGCTTGAGGTTTCCTATTTCACTTTCACCCGCCATTGGAGTCCCCAACACCAGTAATTGATAAAGTTCTCAATTTAGTTCAAGTAGCATTTTTGTCGTCTTCTTTTCTTTCAAAGGAATGCACATTTATCTCATATTCACAGGTCACACGCCATCTTGATTCACATATCTTTCAATAGATCCAAAGCCCATCTCACATTAGCAACATGGGTATCCACTGCCTGATTCTGAACAGTTATTAGTAATTTATTCCGGTCATTCTTAATGTATTGAGCTGCTGGAACGGGCTCCGATGCATAATGACGTCATTAATCCGCCATTGAGACCTTCTTTCTTTTCCAAAGGAAATGGGCTCACATCGAACCTCATTCTCCGATCAGGCAAAGGAGTCGACCTTCCGAACACAAAATGGTCTGGCATTGCATCTAATCTCGTCCTGTACTTCTACGGGAGCAGCCAGTCTGTCATTAACATTAATTAAGGACTTTCATGCTTAGGATATTGTCTAGTCAATCACGGGATTTCTCATATCTTGAACAACCAATACTCTGACATTGGCCCCTCGCGCACTACGCGTTTCCGCAAATGGGACATGAAATTGCAGCGTAGTTGTATTGATCCTCGATTCGGGGCATCATGCACAAAAACCGTGGTTTACACTGTTTAACATTTTTAAGATGATAGAAAGTTCTTTAAAGGTAACTGGTGATATTTTTATACAGCTGAAAATGCAGGGAAAAAAGCAAACAAATTGCATGCAAGTGTAGACAGTGCTTCTAGGGTTCCAATTCAAAGTTTAACAATTGAAGAAAATTGAATAGATATACAAATAAAATTACTCAACTAGGAAGAATGTTCAATATATATAAAATGTATCCTTAAATTAATCATAAAGCGGAGAAAATAGAAATTAAGAGGTTGAAAAAAAAACATAAATAAGAGATTAAGAGAAAACCGCAATGGATAGTTGATAACACCACAAAATCGCTTTTATGTGATGACACTCGAGTTGATTATGGTACTGAATTTTTTTTCCCTAGTACCATCGTTCCATTTGCTACATTTGTGATAAATACTACAATAATGATAAAAATATCCACATATATGATACAAAAATGATAAAAATAATTACTATAAATATGCTAAACATACTCACAGCAGTAATAAAAATATCTCTAAAACTTGTAAATTACTCACAAAAGTAATAAATTTTTTTGTTATAAAATCACTCATAAAAAATGTTAAAATACCTTTAAGATAATAAATTTTAGATGTATGGTACTGACTTTTTTGTTGATACTGTAGTCAAATCTGATGTCACTAAGTCAAAAAGTGAACCCCAGTTGAGATAAGTATTATATTTACGGGAAGCAATAGTTATTGAATTATGCAGGATTAATTTGTTCATTTTTCCTTTTTTTGTTAGACGGTAATATTTTTCAGCTGATGAGGACGAGTTACCTTTTAATCCATGAGTAATGTTATACTGTTTAAATTTTGGGATCAAATTTGGATCTCAAATGACATGACAGCTGACTATTTAGAGTTTTTATTAGGATCCAAATGATATAATACCAAATAAAGAAACTTAAGTCAATTGTCATGTCATTTGAGTTCTAAATTTGATCCTAAAATTTGATTAATCTAACATTAGTGGTAATCCACGTGTTGATCCTTTACCTCATGGTGACGGATGTCCAGTGGACTCTAGGCACCACAGCAATAATATGGTCAGACGATGCATGACATCACAGACTCTGAGGACATGCGTACTAGTTTGAAAAATAGTTTGCATACCATACATGCATGCCACAAGATATGGACTAGAGACGATATACATGATGATGAACAAATATCCATGCTTTTATGTGCGTGAGTTATGGATATACATGCATGCATGAGAATGAGGCATTTGAACTCTTCGAATAATTCGGATTAATCCTCCTATGCATACTCACCCTCATATTGTGATCCCCGTAAATATAACTACATCACAATTCCTTGGTACATGATCGTGAGACGTGCTATTTTGCACTTGTTGTTTTGAGCAATTAGATAAATTTATGACGAACGATCTAAAAAGAGATTTCTCAAATTTAAGATTTTCACACTTTAAATTGATGTCTCAACTTCCATCATTCGTCACCTTCAAAAAATTTGTAAAATTGATTTTTAGTACATAGTCACATTATTTTCTGCACAAAATAAAAAATTTGCTAACGTAAAAGGTTAAAATTATGATTTGAAGGACAACGATTTACAATAGAATTTAGCAAAGAGTTCAAAAAAGGTAAAGTAATACTCTATATGACCAACACCTAATTTTTTTTTAACATTACACCTGAATGTTGAGCAATGATATGTAATATTGCGAATTCTAACATTTTTGCAATTAAAGTAAGTCCGACCATTAATGTTAAATAAATGAAAAGCATTGCGTATTATAACTCTTTTTTTTTTTTTGATGGGGCATTTCATCAAAGTTGGAAAATATCGCGTATAGTAAATAATCGGATGGATTTGGCTGCTTTTCAAACTGTTGCAAATACTGAGTGAGAACGGTAAAGGGCACACAAACAATATCGTTTCCCGAAGATGCAATTCACCAAGCTGGGGCAAACAAAGTTGTCCGGTCATTTGCCATAAATTAATAAGTTTTTCGTAATGATAAACTATACATTATAATTTTAAATAAAATTCATTATATATAAACAAGTTTCTTAATAATATACACTAATTGTGTTGTGATAAAACGTTGTTAAAAAATATATTAGAAGGATCTGAATCCCTCCACACATGGTGTTTGATTAAAAAGATACTTCAATTTACCTGGCAAACTAAAATGTTCTTTATTATTGCAAGATTACTTAAAAATGTGACTAAAAATAAGAACTAAATGGCGTATTACTGCAATAATAATACTTTTGATCATGTTCTTATTTGTTTAAAATTCAAGATCTACCAACTATGTTAGCTACCACATCATTTCAACTCTATTTTTTTGTTCAATATAGCTTTATGCAATGCT
>CAUOFW020010279.1:234913-281815 GCA_963454935.2 Ilex paraguariensis | reverse complement strand
TCCTATGCATACTCACCCTCATATTGTGATCCCCGTAAATATAACTACATCACAATTCCTTGGTACATGATCGTGAGACGTGCTATTTTGCACTTGTTGTTTTGAGCAATTAGATAAATTTATGACGAACGATCTAAAAAGAGATTTCTCAAATTTAAGATTTTCACACTTTAAATTGATGTCTCAACTTCCATCATCCGTCACCTTCAAAAAATTTGTAAAATTGATTTTTAGTACATAGTCACATTATTTTCTGCACAAAATAAAAAATTTGCTAACGTAAAAGGTTAAAATTATGATTTGAAGGACAACGATTTACAATAGAATTTAGCAAAGAGTTCAAAAAAGGTAAAGTAATACTCTATATGACCAACACCTAATTTTTTTTTAACATTACACCTGAATGTTGAGCAATGATATGTAATATTGCGAATTCTAACATTTTTGCAATTAAAGTAAGTCCGACCATTAATGTTAAATAAATGAAAAGCATTGCGTATTATAACTCTTTTTTTTTTTTTGATGGGGCATTTCATCAAAGTTGGAAAATATCGCGTATAGTAAATAATCGGATGGATTTGGCTGCTTTTCAAACTGTTGCAAATACTGAGTGAGAACGGTAAAGGGCACACAAACAATATCGTTTCCCGAAGATGCAATTCACCAAGCTGGGGCAAACAAAGTTGTCCGGTCATTTGCCATAAATTAATAAGTTTTTCGTAATGATAAACTATACATTATAATTTTAAATAAAATTCATTATATATAAACAAGTTTCTTAATAATATACAATAATTGTGTTGTGATAAAACGTTGTTAAAAAATATATTAGAAGGATCTGAATCCCTCCACACATGGTGTTTGATTAAAAAGATACTTCAATTTACCTGGCAAACTAAAATGTTCTTTATTATTGCAAGATTACTTAAAAATGTGACTAAAAATAAGAACTAAATGGCGTATTACTGCAATAATAATACTTTTGATCATGTTCTTATTTGTTTAAAATTCAAGATCTACCAACTATGTTAGCTACCACATCATTTCAACTCTATTTTTTTGTTCAATATAGCTTTATGCAATGCTCGATAAAAAAAAAACTTTATTCAATAAAAAATTAATGATTAACCCTAATGTAATTTAGTATTTTATAGTAATAAAAGCAAAAATCACAGCTGGGTGTCACAATTACTTGCCTCCAGTTTCCAAAATACGATTTTTGTAGTACATCAAAGGGAATTTACTTTTCTGCAATCAGGATTGAAGTTATCAACAAATGTAATGAATCGAAAAATAAGCACCGAAGTAGAAAAGCAATTCCCCTACCTTCCAGCACCTGATGAATGTGGAAGACCATGTGTCCTGTGTGATAGGTAGCGCGGTCTCTTATAATCACCCAAAGCGAATAAAACAAAATTAGATATAGATCCACACGTGTCAGTCTAAAAAACACTGCTTATACAATGACAGCTATCAGCACCTTTTTTTTTTATTTTATCTAAAAGTATTTTGATTATTAGCATGTACGCGACCTTAATTTAGGCAGACGTTTTGAAATGGTTTACTCACAAAAGGACAAAATAGGTAATAATAATTTGTCATCTACTACATGACATTGAGTTGACACGTGTCAAAATACACTGAAATTTTGTACTTTTCTTTCTCCTGAGCGTTACACTTTTGACGACAACAGAATTAATTATTTAACAATAAATTAATTTATTGGATTAATTCATCACAATTTTGGGTTGATAATGAATTTTAAAGAATATTGAGATTTGATGTCAATTCAATACTAATAAATCATTCGATCAACAAATTATGTTAATAAATAAGTTCAAATAATATTACTGTCAACAATTTGTTTTGTATAGTCATAAGAGAGAGTCCCTCGTCATCATACAATTATTTGTGAAAAGTGCCACCACACTTATATCGAGCCAAAACTAAGTTTCACCTCATATTTTACATAAGATGTGTTTGCCTACATGGGCTTAGAGCTTTCATTTACCCCTAAAAAATGTATAGAATTTTATCATTTTGGATTTATATAATAAAAATATATATATGTATAAGTTATAATTTATATAAAATTATTAATTAATAAAAGTTGAAATCAAAATCATATATATATATATTAATAAATGAATTAACAACCAAAATCTGTTGCTACCAAATCTATCAGTTTAAACATCATCTTAATTCTTTCGAACAATAAATTAAAATGCAACTATAATTTTTGTATAAAAAAGAAATTGATAGTGGAACCAAAAGGATAATTAGTGCACATTTATGTTAATTTTCTTTTAAAAAATAAAATATTTTCGATCCCTAATCTGTTCTTTTTCTTTTACTAGATCTTACCTTTTTTGCAGTAATTCAAAAGAGAGAATTGAGATGTTGCTTTGCCGATGTGAACTCAAGAATTGACTTTTCTCTCTGATATTTTTTTCATGATTCTGGTTATTGAACATCAACAATTTTGCTTTAGCATCATTGACCAGATGCTCAAAGATGTACTTTATTAAGTACAAGGTCACAAGAGAAAGAAAAACTTTTAAAGTACTTTTGCTTTGACAATATTTGTTGACTTGTGTGAAAAAAGAAATGAATTGAACTTAAGTAAGAATTAATAGCATAACAAAGTGGAGTTCAGAAATCAAGATATGAATATCCATTTATAACCTTCTCAAATGTTAATTTTATAAAAATATAGTCGTAAGATTTTAAGTCCAAAAAAATATGGATAATGTTAATGGTAGGGATGGGCTCCGACTCCAACTTCGGTTGGAATAAATTTTTTTTGAATAGTGTTATATATCTCAAATTTATAATTTAAATTTGTATTTTAAATCAAGGAGGACTATTAGATCAGTGGGTCTCATCAATTTTTTTAAATAGAACCCACTGATCCACCAGTCCTCCTTAATTTGAAATATACATTTAACTTACAAATTTGAAATACATATCTTTACTCATTTTTTTTTCGATTCTAACTCTGCACTGCATTGACTTTGGCTCCACCTATCACAATCAGGCTGGAGTCAGAGGAGATTGAGAGAGATCGACTGTGTGACACAGAGAGAGAAATAGAGACCGGGTGAAGGTGGGCTGGGGTTTGTTCCCAAAAATAGATATTAGATAAGTTAAGGCAGGAAGTTTATGAGAAATATAATAATAGGATTTATAGTAATAGGGATTTTAACATTTTAGAATTATTATTATATGAATTTTATCATTTTAGATTTATAATAATAAAAATTTATATATAATTTATAATTTATATAAATTAATAATTAATAAAAGTCTGAATTGAAGTCTCAATCAGAGTTTTTTTTGAAACATATTTTAGACCCCGACTCCGATTAGAGCCAATCATTTTACTCCAACTCTGACTCTAACAAACTCTTACTCCGATGGAGGCGGAGTCAATCTGGAATTAGAGTCGGTGTCAAATTTTTGGATAGTTACACACCCTTAGTTAATTGTTTTTATAAACCATTGTGCATGCTTTTGTAAAGATTAATTATTGCACGTATTTTGTACGTGGATCATTTTGAATATCAAATAATATTTTTTATTCTAATGTTCATCAAATTTTAATTATCCAATTTTTCTTGAAATCAACTAGTTCTATAAGTATAACACATATATGCAAGAAATTGAATGTTATTCGAAATCCTTCAAAAAATTATTTCTTATTACTCAAGAATCTATAAATGCACAAATTAACAAATAAGGATGCATGTAATTGGAAGAAGTTAGTGCTTTTGTTTTTGTTACCTTCTATTCCACATGGTATCAATTGTTTCTTATAAAAAAAATTAAATAAATAAATACATGAATTAACAATCAAAATATGTTCCTGCCAAATCTATCAGTTTAAACATCATCTTAATTCTTTCAAATGATAAATTAAAATGCAACTATAATTTTTGCATAAAAACAAATTGATAGTGGAACCAAAAAGATAATTAATGTATATTTATATTAATTTTCTTTCAAAAAATAAAATAACTTCCATTTCTAATCTATTTTTTTTCTTTTACTAAATCTTACCTTTTTTTGAAGTAAGCAAAAAGAGAGAATTAAGATGTAGGTTTGCCGATGTGAACCGAAGAATCGACTTTTTTCTCTGATATTTTTTTTATGATTCTATTTATCGAACATTAACGATTTTACTATATTGAAACACTATTGACTAGACGCTCGAAGATGTGTTTTATCAAGTACAAGGTCACTAGAATAAGAAAAACTTCTAAAGTATATTTGTTTTGACTCAAGCTATGGGAGGAATTGAGTGGCAATATTTGTTAACGTGTTGAAATAAGAACTGAATTGAAATCAGATCTATGCTTCAAACTAGGGGTGGGCACCGACTTTGACGGAGTTGGAAGTCATGAATTCGAACTTACACCGACTTCAGTCAGAGTGAGAAAGATGATTTGGGATTTGAGGGGCTTAAGGGTTTGACTTAATAAGATAGGATTTTTGGATTTATAATAATATAATTTATAATTTATCTAAAGTCAGTAATAATATTTGTTGACTTGTAGAAACGAGAATTGAATTGAATTGAACCTGAATAAGATTTACATAACAAAGTGATGTTCAAAAATCAAGATATGAATATCCATAATAACCTCCTCAAATATCAATTCAATACAAATACAGTCATAGAATTTCAAGTCCAAAACAATATGGATAATGTTCATGGTTTTATAACCCATTGTGCAAAGGACTAGTTATTGTACTTGAATCATTTTGAATATCAAATAATATTTTTTATTTTAAATATCATCAAATTTTAATTATCTAATTTTTTTTAAAAAATCAACTGATTCTCTATCATATATATGCAAGAAATTGAATGTCAGTTCCTAGAACAAGAGAAAAAAAAAAATCACTAGTGCATCTAAGATATGATCAACCTTATTCATCCAACATCTTTAAGTGTCTAATATTAAAATTTTAAATCCAAGTCCATTACAAAACCTAATTAAGATAAGTCACATTATTCAATCAAAATATATAAACTTTCATACGACTATCCTTTACTTGAAATATCATATTCATCCGTGGCTTTTTAGTTATATATAGTCATGGTGGACAATCGGTGGAAGACTTTTTCAATCATCTAAGTTTTTTGTGTGTCTCTACATGACTAAACCATGTTGTTTATCCAAGTTTAGAACTTTATATATCTCTAAAACAAAGTACAACAATTACCTATTAGAAAGGAAAAATCCATTAAATTAACACTTGATCATGGTTGGAGTAAGTATCTCTCTCTAGAATAAGTGAAGAAATAATCTAATCTATATCTTGCATAGAGAACCCACCTCACTATTTCTAGCATAGGATAATTGTATCTACAAAAAATCATCTGTGAATTGATACATTGTGGCACATCGTCTACCATTCCACAAATTTTTTTTACTATAAATAAACTAAGATCTCTTAAATTTCCAAAGAGACGCCACAAATTAATTTGTCCTCATAGTCCATTATCTTGTATCATTAGCCAACATTGTTAAAGATTTCGACCTTAGAATAAAAAAAATAAAGATTGTACAACCACATAGATGAAATCTTGTGAATGCACTAACAAAATTACTAAGTCACATAAAAGAAAGTTCTATTCATAATTATTCAATGTAAACTCAACTAAGCAATCCCTCATATTCATGGAATCAATTATCAAATACAATACCAAAACACAGTCAATACAAAGTACATTGAAACTCAAGTGGCAAAATCCCGCATGCTTTTACCCAATGTAAAATCTATTTCTTTACCCTCAAAAAAAAAAAAAAAAAAAAAATTTTAATCGAGAATTAGAATAATCTATACTACTAATAAAAGTATCATAAGATAAAAAATTTTTAAATCTCTATTTTACCCTTATGTAGGATTGTAAAGACCACTCTATCCATTCACAAGTAAATATCTAAATTACTATCATATACATATGTATTTAAATCTCTATATTATTTATAACATCTTTTTTAATTATCTATTCTCTATATATAAATATTAGTTTCTATAAAAAAATTCATTGGTTATATTACCTTTAAAAAAATATGCATCATTATATTTTCTATAAAATGTTCAAAAAACCTTCAAAAATTCTATCAGTCTAATATTACTCATCTTATATGCAAATATAACATTATACCTACATATGCGTATTTTCTTTTTCATCGAAAAGTTTATCCATTTTATTTCTAAGATAAAAATTAATCGTATATATAATTTTTTTTAAAAACAATTTACGTTACATCAGTATAATTCTTCAATTACAATAGAATTTTTAAGTTGTACTATGATTTTATGTAAAAGTAGACATTGTAGTGTATTTTTAAGTAAAATTTTAATTTTTTAGAATTTTAATATGTTTGATAATATATATTATATTATAGAGTAGTATATTAAATTTTATCCTAATTAACTAATTTTTAATTATAATAAGGTTTCAATGTGATTAGTATATTGACAATTATTTTTATTTTATTTAAGGAATTATAAGTGAAATCCTAATCAAATGAATTTCAAGAAATTTAATTTCTCAAATATTACTAAAAAATTAACCTCAATCATAATTTTTTTTTTTTTTAAAAAAGAACTGTAACTATTTCTTTTCTTTTCTTTTTTTTATAGTTGGAACAAAGAATTTTGTAAAATATACAAAATTTTCATAATCTTATAATAGAATATGAGTAATGAAAAATTAAGTTTTGTGAATTTGAAATGATATTTAATTCAAACACATATATACCTAATATATTTTATTAATTTTTATGTATAAAAATTATTTACGTGTAACGCACGAGATGCATTACTAGTTTAATAAAAGCTATGCAACCTCATTTGCTTCTCTTC
The DNA here is from genome assembly GCA_963454935.2 of Ilex paraguariensis. NCBI lineage: Eukaryota > Viridiplantae > Streptophyta > Magnoliopsida > Aquifoliales > Aquifoliaceae > Ilex > Ilex paraguariensis. The sequence goes on along the minus strand of CAUOFW020010279.1, from coordinate 274,933 downwards.
TTGACTTCACTATGCAGAGCAACCCCAATAACGAAAGGAAATATCAAAGTTGAGACATCCACGGTAGAAATCCAAAAGTTAAATTAATTAATAATGGGTTAAGAATATTTATTCTTAAGGTTTAAAAGTTAAATCAATTTTTATTGAATGAGGATAAAATTGAATGAAAAGTATGGAGATAGGGAGAGGAGGAGAAATCGATTACAAAAGGAAAACAATGGTGAATATATAATGGGTGACAAAAGTGAATTTATTAAATTTTTGAAGGGTAAAAATGAAAAATAATTTTTTTTATGTTAAGTGCCTTTTATAATTATGTAGTATAAATAATACAGTAACAATAGCAGACTAACAATAGTGTCNAGTGCCTTTTATAATTATGTAGTATAAATAATACAGTAACAATAGCAGACTAACAATAGTGTCGAAAGTGACAAGTTTCGACTAGTAAGGAGTACCTCCGCAACCTCACCAAATCCTCGCACTTAGCGCGGTTGAGGTGCTAAGTGCGGTTGAGGTGCGCACAAGGCATTACAGAAAAACCCTACTTGAGGTCAAAAACAATTATTGAAATGTATTTCAAAATTTTGGGAATTTACTCATGATTCCGATTGAAATAATTAAATCCCCAAACTTTAGGGCATTTTCCAATTAAGTCAACCATCCAGATTCGTCACTAATTATAACGAGAAAGCATAATGTTAATAATAAATGAGTCAACACGTTCAAAAATAGAAACTATAAAACTTGAGTAGCCTGAGTAAAAATAAGTTCCTTAATTCGTATATATACAACACTCAGGTGATGCTTTTTGTTTAAAATTATTGACGAATTTGGATATACGGACATTAAGTTGAAACATGGTTTATAATTTAACGACTTCATTATTTATAGACTGGTGTAAAGATTTCAAAATTTAAACTACAATTTGCCTAAATTTATTTGTGGGAAAGAGGAAACAATGTATATCTATATACCTAAGTGGGTGTAACTTAGTTAGTTATCTTCAAATCTTGATCCCCAAGTAAACTCAATTGGATATCAAAAAAAAAAAGTTAATTTCAGATTGCCAAATCTCAACTATCCTACAGTTTGTTTTTATTTTCCCATTTAATGCAGGATCTGAGCAACATGATTTTCTATCATATTTGGATTAATCCATCATTAAGAAGGAAGCCCATTGATTAAATCCACAGTATCTTGCATCCATGTGGCTTGTCACATTGAATAACTACTTAATAATATTTTTAAAAACAGGATTTATAAAGCCACTAATTTACTTCATTTCAAAACAACTAATTATTAATATCATGTCATTTTTTTATGATAATTCTAATGTCAAATTCTATTTCTAAAACTTTTTTTTTAATGATCCACTAACTATTATAAATGACAATGTACTACTCTATTTGAGTTACCTACATGTGCAGAGGTTTATAGATTCTTAGGCTCATAAAGTAATTTATAACAAGATCAACGGTGGTAACTACTAAACTCGAGGGAATAGTCGACGCAATCTTTGATATCTTGTTAAAAAAAAAAAATCTATAATAGGATTTCACCCATAAAGGATTTATACACACTGGGTAAACCATTAATGGTTTTAATGAACTCATGGTCAATTCAGCGTTAAAAAGGGGATAGTCATGACATTACTGTAATATCTCCAAATCTTTCTAACTATAAATACACAAAAGCTAAACAGAAGTCCTATATAAACAAGGTACCTCCTCATTCAAGCCATGTTCTTCGGCTGTTGATATTGATTGTGTCTTCTACGTTGTTTGAGAAAGTAGAGAGAGAGAAAGAGGTGGCGGATGGCCAAGGAATTGGTGAGGAAATGTTCTCATTGTAAGCACAATGGCCATAACTCAAGAACATGTAATGGAAAAGGTTGCATCAAACTTTTTGGTGTCACGATTAACCTAGTAGAAGATGAGAAGAACCATGAATTAGTTGAATCTATGAGGAAGTGCAAAAGTATGGGGAATTTACAGGCGTGTAACACCGAACACATTGATGCCGGGTATCTTTCTGATGGTCTTATTCATGAGAGGGCCAAAGCAGCCCATGAACGAAAGAAAGGTAATCTGTCATTTCTCTGTTTTTTTTTTTTAACAATTTTATTGATTTGCTTGATTATCAAAGGATTTTAATAANAAAGAAAGGTAATCTGTCATTTCTCTGTTTTTTTTTTTTAACAATTTTATTGATTTGCTTGATTATCAAAGGATTTTAATAAATTCGTATGTAGTTTTTCATACAGATTATGAATTTATGGTACTTTTCTGCTGATAAACACTTGTTTGTGACCTTTTAGATTAAATAAACAGAAAATGTACCAAATGATACAGTTTTTCTTAATAANTCATACAGATTATGAATTTATGGTACTTTTCTGCTGATAAACACTTGTTTGTGACCTTTTAGATTAAATAAACAGAAAATGCACCAAATGATACAGTTTTTCTTAATAAATCAAATTTCTGTATCTCAGTTTTGAGTCATTCTTTATCAAATTTGGATCATCCAAGTGGATGATGATATGTTTCTATGAGTTCTGCAAATTGGTTTCCTTATATTTGTCACCATTTTTTTTCCTCTTGGTGAATCCACCCCATGTGTCGATTATACACNTACCAAATGATACAGTTTTTCTTAATAAATCAAATTTCTGTATCTCAGTTTTGAGTCATTCTTTATCAAATTTGGATCATCCAGGTGGATGATGATATGTTTCTATGAGTTCTGCAAATTGGTTTCCTTATATTTGTCACCATTTTTTTTCCTCCTGGTGAATCCACCCCATGTGTCGATTATACATGCATTAACAATGAATCTTCTTAGTCTCTTATTTAATTGAGAATTGAGTTTTTTGAAGAGAATTTTCTTCTTGTTATGGCATTGCTTGTGTAGAGACTTTTAAGCAATCTGATAAAGAATCTACTTCATTCATCAGGAACACCATGGACAGAGGAAGAACACCGAGCCTTCTTAATTGGATTGGAAAAGCTAGGTAAAGGTGATTGGAGAGGAATTTCAAAGAATTTTGTGCCTACCAGGACCCCAACTCAGGTGGCTAGTCATGCACAGAAATATTTCTTAAGGCTGGCCGGAACTGAAAAGAAGAGACGGCGATCCAGCCTCTTCGACATGTCCTTCAAAGAACCAGTAATCCATCTCTTCCCCATCTTATCCTCTCTTTCAAAATTTTCAGCACTTCCACTTGTTGTATTCATGACTTTGTGATTTTACAGACTTCACCTCCTCAAGCTTCCGCTGCTTCACCCTCTCATAAAGCTCCTGAAATATCACAAGTGGTAAGTTTTTGCATTGTGAAAACATTTTTGAACACTTCACTCAATGTTATTTAAACCATAGAAAGATTTATTGATGGTTTGTTAGTCATACAGGCTAGTACCTCCCTTGTTGCTCCTTTGAGGAACATTGGTGAAATACAAGGGCAGGTAAGTCTTACCTGTCTTCTAGTATAATTGAAAGTTGTGTGAAATGTATGATAACTTATCTCCAATGTCTCTTCATTATCTTACAGGCTAGCACATCAGGGCCTATTGCAACCTTTGAAAAGCCACCACTTTCACCCATGTCTAGGAGTTATGGAGTTACAGATTTCCATGGTATGCGATACATGGTATGAGATTCATATTGCTGTCAAATTCATTTTGATTGAATCTAGTTATTTTTTGATATTTATCGAGTTATAGTACCTCTGGTACCCCCACTTCCTTCAATTCAAAGGGCGAGCAACCCTTACACAAAAAGGCCCTGAAAGGGTTCTTCTGCATACATTTATATAAGCCCTAAACTGAAGTAGGTAGCCCTGTGAGCTGAACTAAACTTTTGTTAGGAGTAGGTTTGGGTTTGTCCCTTTTTATGTATTACTGAAGAGCTACCAAGCCTCTATGCAAGTCTTCCTAAAAAGGCCGCCTTACTATAGATAGGGTGTTAGCATTTTTGTTTCATTGACAGTTTTTTAGCTTTGCCTCTCTGGGCTAGTGTGAAATGAAATTCTGTGGCCGACTGAGCTAAAATCATTCTTCAACTTCCAAACTAGCTGTGTTGAGTGACCAAAGTGATGACTAAAACTGGTTGTTGATCAATATATGCCTTTGATGCCATTCAGGCTTGTCATGAATTATATCATGGTCATTATAATATACTCAACAAAAATGTGTGAAAATTTCTAAATGGTTACACTGATTTTCTCATGTTTAAACAAACAGGTAGGAGCCTCCACAAATGGCCAGAACTTTCCTGCACCAAATCATATGCAGGCCATGTCATTTGTTCCGGTGATGAATTTCCCCAACCAGGGTTATTTCGGTTTGCCCAGTAGCCACGGGAACTTTGCCACTTGTGCACCATTTATGTTGTCAAGGGATCTGCTTCCACAACCGGTCCATCAAGGTGCATCTCAGGCAGGTCCTGGAACTTCAGGGACTAAAAAGGATGGTCTGGAGCTCAGCATTGGAGTTCTTTCCATAGAAGAATTGAAGAAGTTGGACTGCACTCTTTCAGCTAAATAACTTACTTGCCAATGCATTCTGTATCATTTACCTGTTCAGTTTTTCCTTGTGCCTTTTATCTGCTGAAGGTAGAAATAGGATGAAAATTGAAGAAATTTGTTTGACCGATTAATTTCAAGCCACTCTTTTGTTTTGTCATTCTTTTTAGTCAGCTAGTTCTTTCTCCACTTAATGTTAGATTTTAAGAATTTTTTATATAGATGTTTTATGAACAGTTGTTTCTATTGAATTTGTAATTTAAATTCCAAAAGTCGAGACTATTCATGCCCATAAAAAGGACCTGTGCAATAGAAAATTCATTCATTGTTCTAGTTTCTGAACAGTTTCATTTGAGAGTTTCCTATCCGCCAGAATTTATCAAGGCTTCATTGTATTCTAGAACTGATTGCTCATGAACGCTCGTGAATTACACGTCTCAAAGCCTAGAATTCATTGAGTTAAATAGATATTACTTTCAAAATTATCACGTGATGCTACAAAACAGTGCTTGTACTGCTTGCTGCCTAAATAATCTGGAAAATAGCACCTAAGAGTGCCTCCTATGATTACTCCAAACACTTCTTTTTTTTCTTTTTCACCATAAAATGTAGATTTTGCTGCTTGGTCGAATGTCAGTTCACGTTTCAGTCGCGTGTCAAAAGAATACGTGATTCAATCAATTATTCAATAATATAAAATTTACGTATGTGCCAAAACTTGAGCTTGGCAGCCTAAATGAGACACAAATTAATTGAAACTTCTCAACGTTGACAGAAGAAAAAGAGAGACACTCATCAATATTTGTTCCTTGAACTTGAAGCTCTGCGATCTTCATCTTGTTTTACAGAATCAAAATCTCCCAATTCCAATGGTAAAGCCCCTGCCTGAGTACCATCGCTAGCGGTCTCCCCTTCAATCATCGTCAGTCCTTCAATTTTTGCAGCAATTGAATCACCTTTTATAGGCACATCTACATCTGTTTGGAAAACAAAACACCAAGTTAGAGATAGGGTACCATGAGCAATGATAGACCTCATTTTCTTTTGCAATTATGTGTGTGCACAAACTTCCGATCCGGTCAAAAGTCAATCATTCACGCCGGGACTAGAGTATTTATGAGGGATAAATTCATCATGGCCTGATCCAAGGGTTATTAAGATTTGACCTCAAGACGTTTATTATCACTTTAACCATCTTAGAAGTAATATCTATAATTAGTGGACCGCGTTATTGTTAGACACCAAAATCTGGTCTTATAAGAAAAAATATGTGATTTCATTATTTTTCATTTATTGATAAAGAATTGTTTGCATTATTTTATAATTAAATGAATAAATATCAAATTGACATTTAACTTGTAGGAGATCAATGTCTGATGGATTTTTGTATTTTTAGTCTTGTAAGAAATATTAGTCACGATTTATATGAACACAACACAAATATGATACAAATTTACAATGATACGACTCTTGTATAACATAACTTAATGATCAGGATAAAAATATATATTACCAGGATTGGAGAAGAACCACAGTACAAAAGCACATAGAACGAGAATAAGAGGAATGACATGAACGGCATTTTCTGCAAATTTAGCGCGAGTTCTTTCTTTCTTAGCCACCTCTNGCACATAGAACGAGAATAAGAGGAATGACATGAACGGCATTTTCTGCAAATTTAGCGCGAGTTCTTTCTTTCTTAGCCACCTCTGTCAGTGGTTCGTACATTGGCAACTCGTTGGCTTCCAAAGACAACGCTCTGAGAGCCGGCGACACCTTCGATGAAGGCGACGATGAGTTGAAGTGATNCTGTCAGTGGTTCGTACATTGGCAACTCGTTGGCTTCCAAAGACAACGCTCTGAGAGACGGCGACACCTTCGATGAAGGCGACGATGAGTTGAAGTGATCGTCGGAGACTCGAGTCGTGCTTGCCGATCTATACATCGTTCCTTCTTCGACACAAACGGAGAAATTGAACAGAGCAGTTGGAAAGAGTAAAAGAAGAAGAGGAGAGACAAAGAAGTGGTTAACGAAATCAGTGGTAGCGGCTTTGGATTTGGAAGAATATGTTTTGTTGGAGGTTTTGACTGTCCTTGTTTTCAGTGCTCTGGAAGTAAGGTATACTATATCATTTCCTTGTGGACCAAATCTAAAGTTGTCCGAGTTACCAGTTACCACGTGTATAACGCTTTAAATTTGAATTTTGATAATTTATTTGAATCATATTATGAGAAATTTGTTATTTATGAATACTTTTAATCTCGATTTAAATGTCTTTTTTTTGATTGAATTAGAGAGAAGATTAATGAGGTACATATAAGCGGTTCAGACATCCCCGTTGAATCAAAAATAAATAAAAATATTGTCTATTTCTTAAAAATTCTTTAGGGTCACGCCATGAAAAATTTATTTTTCATAAATATTCTAGTTATGACATTGATGATCTGTCTTTGACTAGACCGAGAAAAAATTAATTGATGTGCGTACAAACTGGTTCGAATACCTCTAACTGTTGAGCTAATTTTTTTATTTTTTTTGTTAATCTAACTTTGTGAAACATAAAAAATAATAAAATGATTATTAATGGTGTTTGGAATTTGTCGGTCCAAGTCCAAAAACAAGGTCTCAACCTGAGGACTGAGGTTACGCCTACTGTGAGCCTGAACTCCCGCATTATATAGAGGTAGCAATCCTCTTCAAGGATTAGCCTAAACAGAAACAAAGGGTTAGGAAAGGGGGCTGGGTGAATACCCGACTTATCACTTCCGAAATTTAAGTTAGTAATGGTTCGTTTGGTACGAAGAATGAAAAGGATGAAGGAAGAAAAAGTAAAAGGAATAAGTTTTCCATCCATGAAGGAAAGAAAATTATTTTCCCTCTTTTTTGTTTGCTAAGAGGAATAGAAAATAGAAGGAATATATTTTTTATCGTTTGGTATTGGATGAAAACTGAAAGAAAGGAAAAACATATATGCCAAATTTACAAATCTACCTTTACATATATTAAGTGAATTTTTTATTACAAATCAATCCAATTAATTTGAAAAAGATTTTAATCCCCTTATTTTTGTTATGAATTAATTTTGGAGGAAATACAACAGTGAATTTATCTCCTAGTGATTAGCAAAAAATTTGTGAACTGGGAATAAAATATATCCAATAAGTAAACGATAAAAAAGTCAACTTAAAAAAATATTGTCTTGCCTTCACTTTTTTCCTCCACTTTTCACTCAAATTTGGGCNAATAAGTAAACGATAAAAAAGTCAACTTAAAAAAATATTGTCTTGCCTTCACTTTTTCCCTCCACTTTTCGCTCAAATTTGGGTNGTGAACTGGGAATAAAATATATCCAATAAGTAAACGATAAAAAAGTCAACTTAAAAAAATATTGTCTTGCCTTCACTTTTTTCCTCCACTTTTCACTCAAATTTGGGCTGAAAATATTTGGTGGGTTGAAAGGATAGAAATCCCCTCCCACTTTCTACTCCCTCGTACTTTCCTTTGGTACCAAACAATGAAAATATTTTCCTTCCCTTCCATTTTTCCTCCCTCACTTTCCTTTCATCGATTTTTCCACCTTACCAAATACACTAGTTGGAGGCTTTTAGCACAGTGTTTTTGTTCTCAGTTTAGTTTTGCGTGTGCGTATCTTTTTTCATCTTTCTGAAGAGTATCTATACCTGAACTAGCAATGAGTGCAAGGAATTGAAGTCTCATCTCAACATTTAATGACTTGCATTTTTATCCATGCGTAACGAATGCTTTCCATTCAGATCCTCATGATTGGCTCACTTAGGCGACAAGACGACTGCTCGGGGCATGCCGAGCATTCATGACCCTATTCCCGATTATTTAATTCTATCTGATCAGCGCTTGACACCTATTTTCAAATGTTTAATGCTTGGGGCACAATATCTCAGGGGTTTTCAAGGACGTTTGGTCGGCGCAAAGACCATTAATACTTTACAATTATGACTGTCAGTTTGGGTCTCTAGGATGCAGTGACTTATTAATAGCTATGTCGCATTCACTCAAGTCCTCATTAATGAGTAGTCGTGTCTTCCTTAAATGTTGGTCCCAATTTGAATACTCTACTCCTTCTGAGTCATTATCATTCANAGTTTGGGTCTCTAGGATGCAGTGACTTATTAATAGCTATGTCGCATTCACTCAAGTACTCATTAATGAGTAGTCGTGTCTTCCTTAAATGTTGGTCCCAATTTGAATACTCTACTCCTTCTGAGTCATTATCATTCATCGCCATCTCCCCCGCGTCTTCTAAGTTCTATAACGACTATCTTTATCTACGTGTCGGTTTGGGGGCTACTGAGCTGAGCTTACTTACCCCTAATTGACCTCTGGCTGAGCTGGATTATGGCTGGGTTGGGCTTTAAGCCTTCCAGCACTATTGGGCCCACCTCTTTGGGCACGGTTTAACCTACTCTTGTCATGAACAAGTTGTTGTGATCCATCTGGGCCATGGTGCACGTAGGGCCTTTTCAATTTATTGGACTTTTGATTATAGTGGCTCATACCCAAAATTTTATCGTTATCAATTATGATCCCAATCAATTAAATATAATCTTATGAAAATTCTTGAACATAATTCCCTTACAAATTGATTTTTACGAACAAATTCTACCTATATTTTTGTATCACATACTTGACGGGGCATGCAACCCAGCTATTCGATTAGTTTTGTTGTGACTGTTATATTTGTGAGTCAAGGGTGATGGTGGCTGTTGCAACTTAAGTTATGATGGGCCTTCGTGGATGGACTTTTTGGCCTGCATGCTGGTGATTCGGGCTGCGAAGCGCATTGCAGTCCCCCTTGGCAATGCTGGTTTCCTCAGTGTATGTATAAAGTATAAACCATGGCAATTATTGAGAACTGTTGTCTGGGCATAATAATTATGGATTTTTAACGGCCCAACCCAATTTTTTCAGGCCCAAGACCATCACAGAAGACCTCATGCAATTTCGGGCGTGCCCGTCAGTCTACTAAATGGGATTTTCCGTCAATCTACCCGGCCCTAGAAGTTTAGCCCAGGCCCTAGCACGAGGCACTCACTGATTGGTTAGATGATATCTAGAAGGTTACACAATACACATTCGCAGTAAAACTCAGAAACCGTATTCCTAGAGAGAGAGAGAGAGAGAGATGGCGGACGATGAGAATGGGGAGTTTTACCTTCGGTACTACGTGGGACACAAAGGGAAGTTCGGGCACGAGTTCTTGGAGTTCGAGTTCAGGCCCGATGGGAAGCTGAGATACGCTAACAACTCTAACTACAAGAACGACACTATGATCCGTAAAGAGGTATTTCTCACTCCTGCCGTGCTCAAAGAATGCCGCCGTATCGTCGCCGACAGCGAGGTGGGTCTTTCCTCTTATACTTCACCGCCTTATTTATTTGTTTGTTTGATTGGTCAGTTAAATAAATTTGAAAGAGAGGAAAATATTTTGGATTTTCATTCAAAAAATAATGTTCGAATTTTTTTTCTGCTTTTGTAAATTTAAAATTGATTGATTGATTGATTTAAATGGTTAGGGTTTAGGGGTTTTAGGGTTCCACTTTTAACCTTCCTTTTTTTTTCCCTCGTGGGTTTTCTCAATTTCTGTTTGATTGATTGGAAAACTGTACAATTTTAAAGAAAGTAGGCTGTTGGATGTTACCACCTGAATTGTTAAAAATGACAAACTTGAACCCTCACACTGGCACACCAACACGCACACATACAAAGGCAATCAAGTAATCTATATCCTAGTATTTATACTAGGCTCTCTGCAAAAATATGTTGTTATGGGTATCTGGATAATGAATAATTTATCGTTTTTGCTCACATTTCGTAGAGAATTAAGATTTCTTTTCACCATTTTTGACATATTTCCTTTTTGGTAACCTTAGAGTTTTGGATAGGAATTGCGGGTTTCAATTTATTCATGTTCATATTTGCAAGGCCTGATTGAATTTTGAGCTTTCCATATTGTAGATTATGAAGGAAGATGATAACAACTGGCCAGAACCGGACCGCGTGGGGCGCCAAGAGCTTGAGATTGTGATGGGAAACGAGCACATATCGTTTACTACTTCGAAGATTGGGTCCCTCATGGATGTCCAGAGCAGTAAAGATCCTGAAGGCCTTCGTATCTTCTATTATCTTGTTCAGGTAAGAACTCAGAAGTTCAAGCAGTCTCCTTGTCATCACATGACACTGTTATTCTCCTTTGGATTTCTGTGGGGTTCCGCTTCCTATTGAGATTCTGGATGTGTCACAATAGGTCACTACTCTTGAATTGGATGGTTAGTCATGTTCATATTTCAGTTACATGAACTTGATTGCTTTGCATGATCAATAAAGTGGGGCTCAATAATGTAATCATGGAAGAAGTTGGGTGATTGGACAGCATTTAAGTAATTTTATTAGCCATTGGTGGGTACAATTTTAGGAAAAAGAATAAAAATTCAAGAAAAAACCAGGAAAATTCCATATGTGAATGTCTTGCTATTTGATTTTTGTTTGATCAACTTGTCTTATGAAAATAAGGCCTGGAATTATGCTTTATATTTGTACTGTGAAGAATTACAATTGTTGTTAGCATGTTGAATTGTTGAGCATAAGATGAATGAGTTAGTTACGTAAAATTTTTAATTTTTAATTATCGCAAGATGACCTGATGTTAATTCCCTTCCAGCAGTTGTGTCCCCATATTTCCTAGGTGCTTTGATGCATGATATTTGTATTTTGATTTTTTGAGTTGTTTTACTTGGAATTCTGGTGATGTTCTGTTGACATTGGTTGTTGGAGGGTTCAATCCTCTAGGAGTTGTGAAAAAATTCTTGCCTCCTTATGCTTGTTTGAAAACAGTCAATATAGATGGTCACCAAAATTGTTAGATTTTTTTTGGGTGTGGGGTTTACGTAGGGGTTACTCCTATTTAGACCTTTGTTTTCCACCTTACTGTCTTTACAGCTCTCACTTTTGTGATGCTGAGGCCCCTTTGGATGGATTATCAAAATTCTATATAAATTTTTGTCATTGTCAAATAAAATGTTAGCCTAGTGGTTGTTGTCTCCTCATTGCAAGTGGTTTCATGAAGGGTCTTGAATGCATGCTGATTGAGTCAATGGTGGCTTGATATGGCACACAGAAAATTTTGTTTGTTTTGCCTTGATGTGGTCTGATTTTGACTCATATAATCTTCCAATTGTTTGGTGATCATTCGGGTGTACACATAGGACTGTTATGTCACTTGCTATCTTCCTTTCCTCAGCTAGTGTGGCCATGGGAACACTGGACTTGCAATGAGAGACTTCGCTTAATTGATGCATAACTTCTGACATGCCCGAGACTCAAGATCAATCTAGGGAATAGGGAATTAATTCCAGTCGATGGAGGAGGATGTGACCACTCTGCCTTTGTAGTTGGGAGATAGTTGGAATGGTTTCAAACAGTCTATGGGCCTTTTCCTGAGATCTTCTTCCTAGGCTAGTGTTGTTTAGGATCTGGAATGGGTAGACTTCTCTTGTAATAACCCTTCAATTCTTCTACTTTTTTGCTGAATTTACAATTCTACCATTAAAGGCGCAGAGGCTTGAAAAACTTAAAAGGGATTCTTCTTAGGTAGAGAGGATTAGTGTCAGGAGCATTGACTATAAAATCCACTGTTGGTGGGATATGGCTAGGGTGTTATTTTTTGGGGTTGGATCTTTGTAGTTGGATGTGGGAAGGGAATAGTTAAGGTTCAGAGGCATTTTTTTTGAGTTCTCTATTTCTTATTTTGCTGAGAAAAAGGGATTATGAGCTAAATTAGGAATGTGAATGGGCATCACAACATCAGGTGCCTTCATCCAAACCACAATATCGTGAGCAAAGCTGGCATAGTTGATTGAGATAGAAGAGTTCATGGGATTTGTAGTTCACGGAGTTAAGCATGTCTAGCCAAACATGACTAATTAATAAACAAGTAGGGTTATCTGATTCGATTAATTAAATATGTTGGGTTAGAGTTAACTATTGCATGGAGTCCTATGACTTCCAACAACATCATTTCATGCCTTGCCTTCTTTGCTGGTGAACTAGTATAGTAACCTTCTGAGCTATTGCTACTAGCTGGTTCTGTCATATCGAAGTTTCTCAAATTGTGTCTTTGGGTCCTGTCTGCAGCTTAAAAGGGTGGGAACACCCATTTCCCTCCAGGTAAAAGTAACCCAAAAAACAGAAGGTAGAGAAAGAACACCAAACCAAGCAACAAATAGCAAGTGGAAAAAGGAAAAGAATTAAGAAAATGAGGAAAGAAGAGGTCAAGGTTGACCGCGATGGTACTTGGGCATGGATAATGTACACAAAAGTTTTCATGCGGAAGCAGATGTGTACAGATGTACGCATTGTGGGAAAGGCCTCAAGATGAGGAGTTTGTCTTCATTTGCTTGTAGCTGGAGAACAGCATTTGGCTACACCTATGTTGTTCAATGAAGTGTGTCTCTGTTACCTTTTATGTCACTTATCAGGCCCTAGTCGGTGATTGGGGCGGTAGACACACATCATTTTACATGAAATCGTCCGAATGAAAACATTATGTACCATTTGTTAACGGCTTGGATTGTGCACTTGATGTGATCTTTAACATTAAATTACCGTTTCTTTTATTTAGCAATGCAATTTTATTTCAGGATTTTGCTAGTTCCTTTTCTGACAGAATATTACTCCTTTAATTGTTGTGGTTCCAGGATTTGAAGTGCTTTGTGTTCTCTCTCATCTCGCTACACTTCAAAATCAAGCCCATTTAGGGGTCATGGCATTACTATGGGGCAGAAAGGCTGTGGGCTTGAGAGTCTTTACAAAGTACCCATTTTATTTTTTTGTATTTCCTATTTGATGGTTGTCTGTTTTGCCAGGGAGTTGGGTAGTTTGAGTGAGGTTACCAGGGATGTTAATTTGTTAGACAAACTTAGGAGTTTGTAATTTTTCATCTTCGCCTTTGTTCTTCTCTTTGTACTTCTCTTTTGATTAGCATGAGTAGACATGGAATTGCATCGAGAACAATGTGCATTTCTTCGTCTTCTGTGTCACTATAGTTACAATGATTGGGCACACCCTGATGTTATCAGTACCCGCTTGTTAATTTTGATGATGTTTTGCATACCTGTCTATGTATTGAAGCCTACTTTGACAGCTGAGAAGGTGGTTCTTATGAGAGCCATTCAACTCCTTGTCATGGTTGGAAGACCCATTTTCTTTTCAAGTATGATCGCAGCTTGATGACCAATTGAGGTGGTTCTTANATGACTTCCAACAACATCATTTCATGCCTTGCCTTCTTTGCTGGTGAACTAGTATAGTAACCTTCTGAGCTATTGCTACTAGCTGGTTCTGTCATATCGAAGTTTCTCAAATTGTGTCTTTGGGTCCTGTCTGCAGCTTAAAAGGGTGGGAACACCCATTTCCCTCCAGGTAAAAGTAACCCAAAAAACAGAAGGTAGAGAAAGAACACCAAACCAAGCAACAAATAGCAAGTGGAAAAAGGAAAAGAATTAAGAAAATGAGGAAAGAAGAGGTCAAGGTTGACCGCGATGGTACTTGGGCATGGATAATGTACACAAAAGTTTTCATGCGGAAGCAGATGTGTACAGATGTACGCATTGTGGGAAAGGCCTCAAGATGAGGAGTTTGTCTTCATTTGCTTGTAGCTGGAGAACAGCATTTGGCTACACCTATGTTGTTCAATGAAGTGTGTCTCTGTTACCTTTTATGTCACTTATCAGGCCCTAGTCGGTGATTGGGGCGGTAGACACACATCATTTTACATGAAATCGTCCGAATGAAAACATTATGTACCATTTGTTAACGGCTTGGATTGTGCACTTGATGTGATCTTTAACATTAAATTACCGTTTCTTTTATTTAGCAATGCAATTTTATTTCAGGATTTTGCTAGTTCCTTTTCTGACAGAATATTACTCCTTTAATTGTTGTGGTTCCAGGATTTGAAGTGCTTTGTGTTCTCTCTCATCTCGCTACACTTCAAAATCAAGCCCATTTAGGGGTCATGGCATTACTATGGGGCAGAAAGGCTGTGGGCTTGAGAGTCTTTACAAAGTACCCATTTTATTTTTTTGTATTTCCTATTTGATGGTTGTCTGTTTTGCCAGGGAGTTGGGTAGTTTGAGTGAGGTTACCAGGGATGTTAATTTGTTAGACAAACTTAGGAGTTTGTAATTTTTCATCTTCGCCTTTGTTCTTCTCTTTGTACTTCTCTTTTGATTAGCATGAGTAGACATGGAATTGCATCGAGAACAATGTGCATTTCTTCGTCTTCTGTGTCACTATAGTTACAATGATTGGGCACACCCTGATGTTATCAGTACCCGCTTGTTAATTTTGATGATGTTTTGCATACCTGTCTATGTATTGAAGCCTACTTTGACAGCTGAGAAGGTGGTTCTTATGAGAGCCATTCAACTCCTTGTCATGGTTGGAAGACCCATTTTCTTTTCAAGTATGATCGCAGCTTGATGACCAATTGAGGTGGTTCTTAGGTTTTTCCGGAATGATCTCTCTCTCCCTCCACACCCCCCCCTCCCCCGCGCCAGCCCGCCACATCAAATATGAAAGTAAACAAGGATTAGACTAATATTGAAGTTAAAAAGTTTGAAATTGTGGGGTTTGAACCCTTACTAAAAAACAATTTTTTTTTATGAGCAATGTTACTTAGATAAAAATATTGATAATATTTATTAATTATTAATATTATTGTATTTAACATTTTTATATGTTTAGGTAAGACGTCATTCACATTTCTATTTTCCCAGATAAGTAAGGTCAACACGTCACCCACACAGCAACAACAATAACAATGCTAAAAGTAAGACTAAAAAGAATTGTCATTTTTGAGTGTTAAATTATTTATTTGTAATTTTGAATAGTATTTTAATATACCTAAATTATAAATTTGTTCTAATAATATGTGTTAAAATAAGGTATCATTTTAATATTTTTTATTACTGCTAAAATATTTTAATAAGTATCCCTTAGAATTGTTTTTAAAAAATATAATTAAATTCATTTACAATCTCTCTTTTCCTTTCTCTAGAATTGTTAAAATTGCCATGTCAAAAGAATTGATATCATTTTTTAATCTTTAATGTCACTCTTTTTTGAACGAAAAAACAAAAAAAACCATGTCCTGGTCCTGGTCCTGGCTGGGCAGGCTAGGCTTTGGTACACGCTCCCCCACCGAATCTTCCATGGACTCTTCTTCCTCCTCCATAGCCCAAGGTCCAGACGATGACATTGCAGCACCGGGCCAGCAGTTCTCCCAATTCGGAGCCGGCTGTTTCTGGGGTGTCGAATTGGCTTTCCAGAGAATTCCTGGCGTGACCAAGACCGAGGTAGGGTACAGTCAGGGCTTTCTTCATAAACCCACTTATGAAGATGTGTGTTCCGGGACTACGAAGTACTCGGAAGTTGTTAGGATTCAGTATGACCCAAAAGAGTGTAGGTACGAGACTTTGCTTGATGCGTTCTGGGACAGACATGACCCTACCACCCTTAATCGCCAGGTGGGTTTGCTGAATTTTAGAACTTTCTTTGAGTAATTTTTCCAGTTAGTGTTCTAGTTTTCATGGGCTTGGTTGAATTTCTCTGTGGATGCATTGGTTATTCGTAGCTTTGTCTATGTTCGAATGGGTCTTCTTTTGAATTACAGGGTATGGAGTTCTATGCATATACACGCGCGGAAGGATGTTTACATTTCTTGTGCATAATTACATTCATTTCTAAGAGCTCTTGTTGGACGCTTGAATTTTCGATGGGTTTTGACAGATTCTTTTTGTGTTTTAAATCAAGTTTTGATAAGTTTTGGTTGATTGATCTGAGGAAAACAGTTGATGAGACATTTTCAGAAAGGGCCTGAAAAGATTACACTTGTCCTCACTCCCGAGTGACTCCTCTCGGTTTTGAGGAGTCCAAGTGTCCTCGGCATTAATTTCACCCTCCTTCGACGGAGGGGTTCCTTGACGCCGAGGAGAGCTTCCTCAGCCCCGAAGTAATTAGACTTTCTCAGACCTAAGGGTGCTTATCAGCCTCATGATGAGCCTTTAAAACCCTTAAAAAAGGGCTAGTCACTGACAATCGATGCGACCTTCACTGGGCTAATACCCATGATGACACTGCAAGGAAGTCAGAATGACAGGTTGAATTGGACGTCCAGCTAAAGGGAACCAGACACGTGGCATAAAGAGCAGGATAAGGGGTAAAAAGACAGAGTTACCCCTGTTGACATGGGGCTACCGTAGATAAGCATTTAATGGATCTTCAGTTGATGGGATATGTGCTATGGCTTTGAGAGCCAAGGAGTGAAGGCATTAAAAGCGCCTGGGTCCGAGCATTAAGTATCCTCACATCGAAAAAAGGGTATTAAATACTCGGCAGCCCGAGCATTTAATATTGAAACATTCTCAATGCGAAATAGGGGGCACACTGCCCCATCTCTAAAGGGTACAAAAGCCTAGGTCAACAACAATGATGAGTCTTTGAAGGTATAAATAGCCCTCAAAAACACATTACAACGGTACATGCAAAATCATCCTTGAAAAACCAGTGTTTTTCTCTTCCCCGAAAAAAGAACTGACTTGATCGTTGGAAGGGACATGCTGGAAAACACTCCGGTATCCCTCTAACCTTTCTCTGTGTTTCAGGAACTTCTTGTGAATCTCCGAAATCGGTTTGATATCATTAGAAGCAATTCATCACCACTCCTTAGAACCTCCTTGACCCTCTTATCTCATTCTTTGTGGTCGGTTCTATCGTTCCGACGATTCAAACCTCACCCGGAATAGATCGAATACCCCCAAGAACAAATCATTACAATGTTTTAAGCCTCCTTTGTCCCTCTCAATCCATTCTTATTCGTCAAAATCGCCCACTCGACGAAAGCGGAGTTCACTGTGGGAAAGATCTGTCTTCATCCCAACTATTGTGCAAAAATCAGCACGCACAATCTGGCGCCGTCTGTGGGAAATGACTAGAGTTTCCAAAAGAACAATGATCATGGTGAGTACTCGACAAAAGGGAAAGGGTCCTCAACAAAGGAATATCGATTTATCGGTCCCCTTGTATTCAGAAACAAGGGACTGTGTCAAGAGTGCCAACAAGGGGCTCATCATTCATACGAGGGAGCAAACCCATCAAATGAGCATGGATATCGGATTAGGAGCGTCCACGCTGCTGGCCCGTCAATTGGCTAAAGTAATAGAAGAAAAGTTTGGGGACCGGTTACGACAACCGGAAGAGGATAACGTTAACGTCCTCAATCGCCTCAGTGAATTCACAGCTTTCGAAGGAGGATCGCAAAAATCACTCCGGTCCCGGGAACCTTGCTAGAGGGGTAGAACCCGAGGATTTGAGAAATCAATTGAGCAATAGAGTGGGGACCTCCAAGGCTCGGAAGCGCCAAAGAACCAAAGGACGGTTCCTGGATGGCTCCAGTCAAACGGCCAAGCCGTTGGCTAGGGATGACCTTCGTCGAAGTCTGTCCGGGCGAGGGGGTGTGGAGGAGTCCGAGGAGGGATCGACGTTCTCCATCCCCCATGAGCCGAGAGATCGGACTATCTGTCGTCAAGAGCAGGAAAACGTGCTCCCCGGGCTGGGAGATGACCTTAGGACATGGCTAAATTCCAGGAGAAAGGGCAAGGACCCTCAGGAGGATGATACCGAAGACGAAGCCATCCAATCGCCTTTCACAAGAAATATCATGGGAATGGAGATACCAAAGAAATTTACGGTACCACAGTTCAAAACTTATGACGGGAGATCTGACCTCGAAGCCCATCTCAGACAATACAAGCAAATGATGTCTCTTTACCATTCGGATCATCGGTTACTGTGCCGAGTATTTTCGATGAGCTTGGGAGATTCTGCCATGAAATGGTTTGAGACCCCTTTCCATCAAACAANCTCAGACAATACAAGCAAATGATGTCTCTTTACCATTCGGATCATCGGTTACTGTGCTGAGTATTTTCGATGAGCTTGGGAGATTCTGCCATGAAATGGTTTGAGACCCCTTTCCATCAAACAACATAGGGTCTTGGAGGGAGTTGACCAAACAATTCTTTGCCTGGTTTATCGCGGGAAGTAGGCGACCCAAAGATGTCGGGTCGCTACTGACCTTGAGGCGAAAAGAGGGAGAGACTCTTCGCCAGTACGCGACTCGTTATTGGGAGGAGGTGAACGAGGTGGAAGGATCCTCCGAAGTCATGGCAGTAGCCTTTTTTAGGCTCAGGCTGTCTCGGGACACCGAGTTCTATTGATCCTTGACCAAGAAGACGTTGGGCGATATGGGAGAATTGATGGCTCGGATAAACAAGTATTCTTGGATTGAGGATGAGATGGTGGGGAGCAGAGGGAGGACTCTAGCCCTAAAGAAGAAGGAGAAAGAGGATGCCCCCCTACAGAAGGGACTAATACCCTCTACGAGAAGTTCTTTCAAAGGAGTTCACACTGTGTTCAAAGAGTCCATTTACAAATTACTTCATAAAATCAAGAAGGAAGCCTTCTTCAAGTGGCCACCCAAGATGCCAGGTGATCCGTCCACCCGAAACCAAAACATGAGATGTTCGTACCACCAATATTTTGGGCATCGCATTGAAGACTGTAGGACATACAAGTCCTTCCTGGAAAAATTGGTACAGGATGGGCATCTGAAAGAGTTTATTGAAACAACTCCAGAGGAGGTTCGTGGCGTCGATAACCAGACCGTCCAGGGCAATGTGATCGATGTCATTCACGTCTGCCTGATGGAACGCCCAACGTCCAGGACTCTCAGATTCGATCTAAAGAAGATAGCTTTTACGAGAAGAGTAGACGAGAGGGGTGATGGCCGACTGGACAAGAGGCCCCGTGTCGGCAAGGAGGATATCATCTTCTCCAACGTCGACTTAGCAGGCGTGGTCCTCCCCTATGAAGACGCCCTGATCTTGACCTTGAAGATCAGGAGCTTTGATGTTAAAAGAGTCTTGGTGGATTCTGGGAGTTCCTCTGAGATAATGTACTTCGAAGTCTTGAAGTGCATGAGACTCGGCACACAGGATCTCAACAAAGTCAGTACACCCCTCGTAGGATTCAATGGTTCATATGTCCTACCTTTGGGAAAAATCACACTACCAGTTACTACTGGCCCCATCACAACCAACGCAAAATTCGTGGTGATTGATTCTGATTCACCCTACAATATTATTATGGGACGAGCCTGACTGCATGCCCTGGGGGCTGTACATTCGACTTATCACCAGAAATTAAAATTCCCCACCCTGGAGGGAGTTATGGAGATTCGTGGGGACTAGGCGTCCGCCAGAAATTGTTTCTATTCTGCGATAAGAGCAAGGGCCGCCTCCAAGGAAATAGAGCGTGCACCGGAGGAGATTCTAAACAAATAGCAATTACAGTCCGAGCGTCNGAAATTAAAATTCCCCACCCTGGAGGGAGTTATGGAGATTCGTGGGGACTAGGCGTCTGCCAGAAATTGTTTCTATTCTGCGATAAGAGCAAGGGTCGCCTCCAAGGAAATAGAGCGTGCACCGGAGGAGATTCTAAACAAATAGCAATTACAGTCCGAGCGTCTAGGAGTATACGACCCCAGGACAGATCCGGCGGATCGCTCAGTGGAGGATCTTCGGAAGATACTTCTGACTGAAGGAGATGAATAGAGATATTTCCTGATCAGCTCCACCATGATCCTGACCGAACAAGAAGAGATGACAAACTTCTTGAGAAGGAATGCAAATGTGTTCGCATGGGACGCCACGAAAATGAAGGGGATAAGTCCAGATGTCATTACCCATAGACTTCATGTTGACCCAACTTGCAAACCAATAAAGCAGAAGCCCCGGTGTACAGCACCTCACCATGCTCAGGCTGTAAATGAGGAGATTGATAGACTCCTAGAGGCAAAGACCATTCGGGACGTACAGTTCCCGGAGTGGCTGTCAAATACGGTATGCGCAAAGAAAAAGGGAGGAAAGTGGTACGTTTGCGTGGACTTTATTGATTTGAACAAAGCTTGTCCTAAGGATGACTTTCCCCTTCCAAAGGTGGACCAGCTGGTGGATGCCACGACGGGATATTGGCGCATGACCTTCCTGGATGCCAGAGCTGGCTACCATCAAATTCCTATCCATCCGTCTGACCAAGACAAGACAACCTTCATTACTCCTAGAGGGGTCTACTGTTAAAAAGTCATGCCCTTTGACTTAAAGAACGCGAGGGCCACTTACCAAAGGCTCATGAATCGAATGTTCAAACGACAGCTGGAGAACACCATGNACAAGACAACCTTCATTACTCCTAGAGGGGTCTACTGTTAAAAAGTCATGCCCTTTGGCTTAAAGAACGCGAGGGCCACTTACCAAAGGCTCATGAATCGAATGTTCAAACGACAGCTGGAGAACACCATGGAGGTCTACATTGACGAAATGTTGGTGAAAAGTGAGAAAAACGAAGACCATCTGGCGGACCTAGAGGATACCTTCTCGACCCATCGAGAATACGACCTAAAACTGAATGCCGCAAAGTGCGTCTTTGGAGTTGGGTCTGGTAAGTTCCTTGGGTATTTGGTGAGTCACCGTGGGATTGAAGCCAGCCCAGAATAGATACAAGCCATCCTGGACGTGTGAAGTCCCAAAAAAATCCGGGAAGTTTAGAAGCTCACAGGGATGCTGGCGGCACTCTGCCGTTTCATCTCTCACTTGTTAGACAACTGTAGACCCTTCTTCGGAGCCATCAGAAAGGGAGGGAAGGACACTTGGAACCAGCAATGTGAGGATGCCCTAGGAGGGATCAAGGAGTACCTTGCCCAAGGGGAAATGTTGCTCCTATACTTGGCCGAATCAGAATTCTCCGTAAGTGGAGTATTGGTCTGTGAATATGAGCGCGAACAGAAGCCCGTATATTATGTGAGCAAAGCTCTGTTAGATGCCGAAACAAGGTACCCGCCCCTCAAAAAGCTAGCATTGGCTCTGGTCACGGTTGCAAGAAAACTAAGGCATTATTTTCAAGTGCACCCAATTACTGTCCTGACAGACCAATCTTTAAAGACCATACTCCGGAAGGCCAACCTATCGGGGAGAATCACCAAATGGGCGGTGGAGATGGGGGAACACGACATCCATTTCAAACCCCGCACTGACATAAAGGGTTAAGTGTTAGCCGACTTCATAGCAAAGTTTTCTGGCGAATCGCCCCTCCTGGAAGAGACCCCGCTGCTCGAAAGTCTGCTTCTCAGAGGAGAGTTCTCGACTGATGTCCAGGAGTCATGGAGTCTCTATGTCGACGGATCCTCCAATAGCAAGGGTTCCGGTATCGGGATTCTATTGGTTTCCCCGGAGGGAGTGGTCACGAAGTAGGCCGTCCAGCTAGGGTTTAAAGCTTCTAACAATGAGGTTGAATATAAAGCCCTTATCTCTGGGCTTAAGCTGGCTGACGTAGCAAGAGCAACGGAGTTAATAGTTTACTGCGACTCTATGTTAGTAGTTAACCAAGTCAATTGAGAATTCGAAACGAGAGATTCCAAGATGAAGGCCTATCATCACGAAGCGATTACTTTGTTCCGCAAGTTTAAGAAGATTGAAGTTAAACAAGTCCCTCGGGACAAAAACGCCTACGTCGACGCCCTTGCTTGCCTCGCATCAGCTCTTGACTGCACCATGTTGCGAAGGATTACCATAGAATACCTCCCCATGTCCAGCATAGAAGAGACCCCCAGGGTACATGCTATCCAGGAAAGGAAGGAGCCACCCAGCTAGATCGATCCACTACTCAAGTTCCTCTCTTTCGAGGAACTCCCTGAATGTCCTAAGGAGGTTAGAAAGGTGAGGTTGAAGGCTCCAAGATTTTGGGTCTCTCCGGATAAGAAACTTTACTGAAGGTCGTTCTCTGGACCATACCTGTTGTGTGTCCGGGAAAAAAAGGTCGAACCTCTCTTGTTCGAAGTGCATGAGGAAATATGTGGGGGGCATTCAGGTGGAAGGACCATGACCCACCGTGTCATGTCTCAGAGATACTGGTGGCCACGGATGCAGAAGGACGCGCAAGCATACGTTATAAGATGTGATCAGTGCCAAAGATTCTTTCCAGCCATCAAGCAGCCAGTAGGTGACTTACATCCGCTAACCAGTCCTTGGCCATTTGCTCAATGGGGACTGGACCTGGTCAGACCTCTTCCGAGGGCTCCAAGAGATAAGAGGTTCCTGATAGTAGGAATTGATTATTTCACCAAATGGGTGGAGGTCGAGCCACTGACCCATATCAGGGACATAGACATGAAGAGACTTGTCAGTAGAAATATAGTGACAAGATTTGGAGTCCCACATGCGCTAGTATCGGATAACGGAACTCAATTTAACAGTGGACCATTCAAGTCTTTCTGAGAACATCTCGGGATCAAAAATTATTATTCCACCCCTGCCTATCCGCAAGTCAACGGACAAGCAAAGTCCTCAAACAAGACTATCATTAGTGGAATCAAGAAAAGGCTGGAGAAGGCCGAGGGGAAATGGGTGGACGAGCTTCTAAATGTCCTGTGGGCATATAGAACCACTCCTCGAACCTCTACAAAAGAAACAACTTATACCCTCACCTATGGGGTAGAGGCGGTGATCCTTTTAGAGGTGGGCCTCCCCACTACAAGAACACAAGCCTTCGACGTTGGCGACAACGATCACCAGCTCGGTTTGGATTTGGATCTAGTAGAAGAACGAAGGAAAATAGCCGCTTTAAGACTTGCCAAGTACCAGGAAGGGATATCCAAGCTCTACAACAAAAGAGTCAAACTTCGAGAATTCCAAATAGGAGACCTAGTACTCAGAAGGGTTGTAGCAAACACTCGGGACGGGAAAATGGGACCTAACTGGGAAGGACCTTATAAGGTCACATCGGTGGGAAGCTCCGGGTTGTACCACCTAGAAGACATGACAGGAAATGCTGTAATACGATCTTAGAATGTAATAAATTTGATTAAATACTACTTTTGATGAATAAAGGCTCGGTCTTATGTGAAAGGTTTTTCTATAGAAGGGCATGGCCCTGGAAACAGAGTCCAAGACTCTTGCTTCCGAATAAGAATGGGAGCCAGCCTCCTCGTAAGGGCATAGTCCTGGAAGCAGAGTCCAAGACTCTTGCTTCCGAATAAGAACAGGAGCCAACCTCCTTGGAGGAGCATGACCCTGGGACTCGAAGGCTTGGAAAACTAACTTTCAAATATTATACGGGAATATGACTCCCGAATGGAAAATGACCCTTCACTAAGTGGTCGGCTACGGTTACATAAAGCTAGTGTTTTGCCGTGCGGTATCCAGTTAATGAGTCTCCAAGAAATACCATCTCGTTTGGGGTTCCCAAAGGCGGGACTACCGGGAAAAGGTCGAATTCAACCGTTAGAAGGATCGTACAAGTACGTGGCCACAAGCATCCTAGATGTGATGCTCTCGGCCCTAATAGAACTCGAAGCTTCTATTCAAAATTTGGACTTATTTGAGTTCAGTAACTTGTCATATATCCACCAACCTCGAGGTTTAAACGGAGGTTGGAAGTTGAGAGGTTAGAAGCTGTCCAATCAGTTTTACAAAATCAGAAATCATGCAGGAACTACGTCGACAACAAGATACCATCAAAAGAGAAGCAACGTTGACATTTCAGAAAGAAAGAAAAAAACGGGGCTTTGCGTCCCCAAGGCTGTAACAAAAAAAAAGGGGGAAATACATTCTTAAACTGATCGGGGAATAGAGCTGATAACTTCGCCAGTGTCGGTAAGGGGGGCTTCACTGAACAGTTCTTTAATATTTCTAGAGGCAGGGATGGGAGAAGCAGCAAGAGGCGTTGGAGGTATTGCGTGGTCTGGAGCCAGGAGTTCAACCTCAGGGGCTATGTAAGTAGTAGGGGCCACAGCCACGACACTGGAGGATTCCCCGGGCCCTGCACTTGTGCCCGAGCAACTTCCTCAGCGGCGATCTCAACTGTAGCGTGAAGCATATCCTCTGAGGGCACATACTCGTGTATTAAAAATAATGGAGACTCTGAAGGGACCCCGGCTTCCTGAAACGTTGCGTCCCAACCCTTCTTGAAAAATTCTCTCTTGTTCTCTTCAAGGGCCACAAGGACATCCTCGACACATTCATCCCTGATCTGCTCCTCAGACCTCCGAGCAGCAGCAGCCTCGACCCTGATCCTGTCTAAGTCCTGAGTAAGGGTCGAACACATCTGCTCCGACTCCTTAGCACTAACCTCCACCGTCAACAGTTGTTGTGTAGACTCCGTAATTCTCCTCTCAGCATCCGCGACAGCTGCACTCAGCTTTTCAGCGTTGGCCTTCGTGGATTCTGCATCCTTGAGGAGTTGGGCGATCTGGGCTGCCTGGGTCGACAAAGTCACGTCCCGTGCAACCACTTCCTCTCTAGCAGTTGCAAGTGCTGCCTCGGCCTCGTCCCTCGCCTTTTCGGCTTGCCGAAGACTGCCCCTTTGAGCATGGTAACGTGCAACAATAATTGATATTTGCTGAGAGGCTTACCGAGAAAATATAGAAATTATGCTGAGATGAGGGGTACTTGGAGGGAAAATAGAAATCAATCTTACCACCAAGGAGTTTTGGATGATAGAGCGGAAGAGGACATTGGTCGCGCGGGCACGATGCACCTCCATGTCAGCTCCAAAGTGAAAAGTCTTGCTCACGGCAAAGGCCACGTGAGGATCTTGGACAATGGAGTCATTCATTTAGATCACCCAGTTATTTTGGTCCCGAGCATGGGGATGCCATTCTTCGGCGACGTTCGGCGGCAGAGGGGGTGGAGTTTGTTATCCTTGTCGCTGTTATTGTTGTTGTGGTTGTTGCTGCTATCGCTGAGGTGGAGGCAGAGTGCCCCTCCCTCGACCCAGGCTCTCCTGCTTTTGCTTTGTTCTTCTCTTCTAGCAGAAGGTTCCGGTCACAAATCAGGCCCCTTCCTGTGGGTCTTGGAGGCACGGAAGAAGGAGGGACATTGACGCTTGCTCCTGGGGGGTAGGGGGAACGTTGCCAAATTCTCGACCTCTTAGGGTGGCCCTCCTATTCAGTAGACCGAGGTCGATGCGTGGTTGGCATGACAATGCAACCTCGAACGCGTCCTCTTGGTGTTGGCTCTACAAGATGTTAAAGTCAGGCTAGATCTCTCTCCCGACTGTACTGGTTTCTGGATGGGTGGTGGAAGAAGGTTCCCGGGCTTCAACCAAATTTTCCTCAACCCCCTCTACTTCAGCTTCGGTGGCCCTATTAGGGTCCCCTCTAAGTTCAGCTTGAGGTCCTACTCCGCTACCTGCTCAAAAAGGTTAGACCACCGTGAAGAGTCGAAGGGCTGATGGAGTTAAGAAAACTTCTTGTATCCGGGATTGTAGCCTAGAAGAACGTGGCCTGCTCGACCAAATCCGTCTCCAAGATATTCCCAAACGACCACAAGGTGGTTAAAGTTTACCAAATGACGGGATGGAGGGGCAACTTCTTGGCAAGAAACGTCTGCACAAAAAAGAATGAATGTCAGGACCAGATACAAACCCAGGAAAAATTGAGGAAAAGCCAAGAAGAGAGGGAGAAGCTGACGTACTTGTTGTTTGCCACTCTTTAGGGCATGACAAACCATCATACTCAGGGTTGACTCCTCTCTCCCAGGCACCACCGGAAATCAACAAGTCGTCCTTGTACCCTTTATCAGAATCAGGGAGATGGATAACAAGGAACATGGAGGGGTTTCGGGCTTTGAGGTAGAAGGTTTGTTGGGCTGACACTCTCATTAGCGTGTAACAAAATAGAATATCTTCGAGGCTTAAATTGACCTCGAGACGCCTATTAAGCTCCAAGACGCCCATTAGGATCCTAAAGGTATTAAGGGCACACTGCCCCGGGAAGAGGCAAAACCTAGATAGGAATTGCAGAAGTAATGACGGAAGAGGAAATCTGATTCTGCCTTCCATGATGGCCTTAGTATAGAAAGGCATAACGACCTCGGTGGTGCCGGCGTTATGATGGTGACAGGTTGGGTTGAAGTCGTCAACCTCTACATTACGGGGGATGGCATAGGGTGTCTTAAAATCTGCTATTTGTTCTCTCCCCTTTATGGTCCACCTCCTCGGCCTAGAAGTTCCAACCTCCTCGGCCTTGGGGACAGATTGACGCCTCGGTATCTTCTCGAACCAAAAAAGGGAATTCAAAGGGTCTTTTTCCCTCTTGGGATGAGAGTCCTAAGGTTCACTACGAAACGAGGAGTGACGAGAAAAATTTAGGGAACTACTCCCAAAATCCTTGTTTTCATAAAAAAGACAGGAAACAGTGGCCTGGAAGTTTACCAGTCACCAGAAAAGAGAAAAAGGAAGCAAGACCTGAAGGAGACGTCGCCAAAGGAAAAACGAAAAAGAACAGACAAAGGAAAGAAAATACTCACCGGAGGTAGATTGAAGAGGAAGAACTGGGGACTTGAGGAACTTTTTTGCCTTTGAAAGTAACTGTGAAGGTGGCGATAACTCAAGAAATGGTGCTCTGTTGCTTTTTTCTGACGCTAGAAGGCCCTGCTAATTGCTGGAGTTAGGATCTCCGATGAACTTGTCGGTGAACGTTCTCTGGACAAAATTCAAAAGGTTCAAAAGTGACAAAAGGGAGTGACGCACGAAACACGAATGGGCGCATTCAATGCGCACGATTCCTGAATGACGGAAAAACAGTTGACAGTTGAAACAATGATGAGACAAGTTACGAACCCTTCCATCTTCCAATGACACATGGCCTTTTCGTATGAAGATCAAAGGGCTGGGGGTAGTTGATGGGACATTTTTCAGAAAGGGCCTGAAACGATTACACGTGTCCTCGACCCCGAGTGACTCCTCTCAGTTTTGAGGAGTCCACGTGTCCTCGGCCTTAATTTCACCCTCCTCCGACTGAGGGGTTCCTTAACGCCGAGGAGAACTTCCTCGGCCCCGAAGTAATTAGACTCCCTCAGACCTAAGGGTGCTCATCAACCTCTTGATGAGCCTTTAAAACCTTAAAAAAAGGGGCTAGTCGCTAACAATCGACGCGACCTTCACTGGGCTAATAGACATGATGACACTGCAAGGAAGTCAGAATGATAGGTTGAATTGGACGTCTAGCTAAAGGGAACTAGACACGTGGCACAAAGACAGAGTTACCCCTGCTGACATGCGGCTACCGTAGGTAGGCATTTAATGGATCTTCAGTTGATGGGATATGTGCTATGGCTTCGAGAGCTAAGGAGTGAAGGCATTAAAAGCACATGGGTCCGAGCATTAAGTATCCTCAAATTGAAAAAAGGGTATTAAATACTCGGCACCCCGAGCATTTAATATTGGAACATTCCCCATGCGAAATAGGGGGCACACTGCCCCATCTTTAAAGTCTACCAGCAGCCTAGGTCAACAACAATGATGAGTCTTTGAAGATATAAATAGTCCTCAAAAACACATTACAACGGTACGTGCAAAATCATCCTTGAAAAACTAGTGTTTTCTTCTTCCCTGAAAAAAGAACTGACTTGATCGTTGGAGGGGATATGTCGGAAAACATTCCGGCATCTCTCTAACCTTTATCTGTGTTTCAGGAACTTCTTGTAAATCTTTGAAATCGGTTTGATATCATCAGAAACAATTCATCACCACTCTTTAGAACCTCCTTGACCCTCCTATCTCATTCTTTGTGGCCAGATCTACCATTCCGACGGTTCAAACCTCACCCAGAATTGATCGAATACCCCCAAGAACAAATCATTACAATGTTTTAAGCCTCCTTTGTCCCTCTCAACCCATTCACATCCGTCATAACCGTTTGCTCAACGAAACCGGAGTTCACTGTGGGAGAGATCTGTCCTCATCCCAACTATTATGCAAAAACCAGCACGCACAACAATGTCAATTGGTCTCATTTTCGTGTATCTTAGATGTTTGTGCTTTAGCTTCGGCTGAGAANCTTCCTCGGCCCCGAAGTAATTAGACTCCCTCAGACCTAAGGGTGCTCATCAACCTCTTGATGAGCCTTTAAAACCTTAAAAAAAGGGGCTAGTCGCTAACAATCGACGCGACCTTCACTGGGCTAATAGACATGATGACACTGCAAGGAAGTCAGAATGATAGGTTGAATTGGACGTCTAGCTAAAGGGAACTAGACACGTGGCACAAAGACAGAGTTACCCCTGCTGACATGCGGCTACCGTAGGTAGGCATTTAATGGATCTTCAGTTGATGGGATATGTGCTATGGCTTCGAGAGCTAAGGAGTGAAGGCATTAAAAGCACATGGGTCCGAGCATTAAGTATCCTCAAATTGAAAAAAGGGTATTAAATACTCGGCACCCCGAGCATTTAATATTGGAACATTCCCCATGCGAAATAGGGGGCACACTGCCCCATCTTTAAAGTCTACCAGCAGCCTAGGTCAACAACAATGATGAGTCTTTGAAGATATAAATAGTCCTCAAAAACACATTACAACGGTACGTGCAAAATCATCCTTGAAAAACTAGTGTTTTCTTCTTCCCTGAAAAAAGAACTGACTTGATCGTTGGAGGGGATATGTCGGAAAACATTCCGGCATCTCTCTAACCTTTATCTGTGTTTCAGGAACTTCTTGTAAATCTTTGAAATCGGTTTGATATCATCAGAAACAATTCATCACCACTCTTTAGAACCTCCTTGACCCTCCTATCTCATTCTTTGTGGCCAGATCTACCATTCCGACGGTTCAAACCTCACCCAGAATTGATCGAATACCCCCAAGAACAAATCATTACAATGTTTTAAGCCTCCTTTGTCCCTCTCAACCCATTCACATCCGTCATAACCGTTTGCTCAACGAAACCGGAGTTCACTGTGGGAGAGATCTGTCCTCATCCCAACTATTATGCAAAAACCAGCACGCACAACAGTGTCAATTGGTCTCATTTTCGTGTATCTTAGATGTTTGTGCTTTAGCTTCGGCTGAGAAGGGAAATCTCTTTTTGCGTAAACAACTTGGGATTTTTAGGTGCCTCCTCAGTTCTTGCCTGTAATGTTTCTTGGAAAATATCATTTTGGTGCCTGGGTAATACTTTATTTGGTGCTTGGGNAAGGGAAATCTCTTTTTGCGTAAACAACTTGGGATTTTTAGGTGCCTCCTCAGTTCTCGCCTGTAATGTTTCTTGGAAAATATCATTTTGGTGCCTGGGTAATACTTTATTTGGTGCTTGGGAATACTTGGGGCTATGAAAATCTTTTTCATGCTTTCTATGTTATCATTTGGTTGCTTTCTTACCTACTATCTGTTTAGTTCGTTGGTCTAATTATGTTTTACTTTTTTTCTTGGAGTTTATGCTTTTCATTTTTAACAACAGTTGTATGAGATTGACGATTGTTATTTGTTTTTGTTTACGGAAAAGAAAATTTTGAAGAGAAATGTTTTAAGGCATGTGATGTTGACTCTGGTTAAGGATATCCTATGGCATTGCTTGCTATTGGCTTATTTGATAAACCCTCTGTGAATTAGTTACTGAAATAGTCGAGTACTGCTGTAGGTGTCATTTGGTTTCGAATTGTGATATTAGAGCAGTTTACAACGACCAAAGTTCGAGTTATAAGGCTGTATACGATTGATGTCATAAACAGTTAAGAACCTGGAGTCTTTTGGGCCACATCGACTTACTCATTTGGACATATCATAAAGAATATCATTTTGCTGTGGATCAGTAAGCAATCTTGGCTAAATTTTGTGGAATTCATGTCCTTCCCTTTTGTTGCATTTCTCTCCTATCGTTATTTATTAGATTGTTTTCCTTTCTGTTTGCTTGTTGCAACCCCCTATAAAAGTTATGATTTTTTTTTTGGGGAGGAGTGAGACTTGAACCCTTGACTTCAATAAGACAACTTTCATAAGGGAAAGAGTACCATTATACCAAAGGNGATTTTTTTTTTGGGGAGGAGTGGGACTTGAACCCTTGACTTCAATAAGACAACTTTCATAAGGGAAAGAGTACCATTATACCAAAGACCCATCAGTATCAAGGTTATGATTGAAATTATATTTTCCCTTTCAAAATCTGGTTGTGTGCTTGTCCTGTTGAGAACATGATTACAAAATGGTGGCTACGTTATTTTGTCATAATGTTTGGAGCTTTGTGTTCTGATCTCAGTTGCTCAATAAGCATCAGCCCGTCTTTCATCCTTTTATTTTATTTATTTCCCAGAAATTTGTTGGGCATAAGGAGGAACGTTTTGAGCTGGTCTGAATTCTTATTATTAGACGTTACACGGGGCCCCTTCTTCCCCTTTTATGTCTGCTCTATTAATTATAGATTGATGCCACATTTAAATCCTTTATTTGTATTCCTTTTGGTTAGCACATACATTTTTTAATAGCTTTTTCACAGAGAGACTAGCACAACTGTACTGCCATTCGATCACAACACCTCCTAATGCCTTGATTATCTTTTGGACAGGGAAATGATGTGGGAACGCAATACAGATCTGGAATATACTTCTACACACCAGAGCAAGAGAAGGCTGCAATAGATTCAAGGGACAGACACCAGAAGTTGATGAACAGGAAGATTGTTACGGAGATTTTGTCTGCCAAGAAATTTTACAAAGCAGACGAGTATCACCAGCAATACCTTGAAAAGGGAGGTCGATTTAGTTTTAAGCAGTCTTCTGACAAGTCCGTTTCACTGTTATCTTCCTATTACTGTTATATCTTAACTTTAGCCGTTATATTCTATTACTTTTATATTTCATTTTCTAAACTGCACAGTGACACCCATTAGGCAAAAAGGGCAATATAGCCCAACCCAAATGCACCTTAGGTGCCTTACATTATGAGATATATGTGTTATCATTTGAGTGTCTAACCATGTCAAAAAGAGTAATGCTTTGGATCCCAAACGATATCCCAAAAGAGTAGAAATGGTTGGATGAACAGGTCATTCCACTCATCTAATTATTTACATCGACTTAGAATGCAAAATATGACAAATGTTTTGGAAAGTGAAGCAATGTTGTTTCAAAAAATTCTCGGTAGAAGTAATAACTATGGCCAGGGCAGACAGGGGATTCGAACTTGTTGATTCGTGTTGTGCCTGATGACGTTTTTAACACAATTGAGCAATGTTGTGGATTTAAAGTGCACTGAATGATGGGTTTTGGTTCAATCTGAGCTCCAAGGCTCTTGGAAATAGGATTTTCTGAATAATTCGGGGGTCACACAGAGTGTTTATAGTAGTTCACCAACTCAGGAGTTCGGCTAATCTACTCTTAAGTAAGTCTTTTTATCTTGAATATATTGATCAATTGCGTGTAGTTTACCGAGAGTACTTTGTTAGGCTACAATGACTATATCTTTTTCTAGAGGGTTTTGCCCCTTATTTATAGATATTCTTAGGCTTTGCTTGATTTGGGGTGAGAGCCTCGCCCCTCCCCCGTAACGGTTTCCCCTTATTTGTGCAATGAGACTTGTGTTAGTTGGCTGATTGATGTCAGAAAGATGAGAGACTTGGTGGACTTCAGCTGTCATTTGAACAAATTTCCGTGTGATATAGATACAGAGAGTTGAGGTCTAAGGTTGAGGTTCACATATAATTTCCGTGTGATATTGATGAGCTGAGCTCCCGAGCTAAATGACCTAGGAAGCCGAGTTCAACCTTAGATATTTTATGATACCATCAATGGCTAAGTTGTGTTATTTTGAAATTTGTTCAATTATATATTACTGGATTTGCTAATGTTTATGAGCCACACTCGATGGACTTGTATCCTATTTATTTAACAGGACTACTATAATGATTGTGTTTAGAATTCCCCGGCCTTATTTGAGTAATGATTGAAGACTTCAACAGGGGAAGGTTATGATAGTCCTCAACTGGATAATGCATTGTGCATCAACCATAATTATTAGTATCGTATAATATGCGATACAAAAAAAAATGTTACGAATATCGTTTTTGTGCCCTATTATAAGATATAAGATACATATATATGATACAATACGTATCATTTGATACATATAATATGCGGAGATTTTTTATTAATATATTAATTCCTAACTAGTGAAACAATATCGTTTCAGTGGTCAGGACTTAAAAAAATAAAAATAAAGGTGACTTTCTTCTTTAATCAACAAAGACAAGAAGTTGTTCACCGAATAATCAAAGACAACAAAGAAGAACAGTCTCAATCTTCTTCATTGCAATGGACTATTGCAAATAAACACTCTTTTCTGTTCTACTATTCCATTGCAAATAAACACTCTTTTCTGTTCTACTATTCTTCATCGCAAAAAAGTCTTTAGTCTTCTTCTTGATCCTTTCAATTTCTGCAGCGTTCGACCGAAGGTTTAGGTCCCTAGCCAAAACCCTATGCCTTTCTTATTTTTTTCTTCCTCTGGTTTATTCTTAGGAAAGAATTCGAGTATAGTTGTAGACCCAAACAAAGCCTAGTTCTTTCTCTATCTTTGTATTTTGATATTAGTGAATTATATTGGAAACTTAAATAGTTGGTAAACTATTAATGAAATGTTATGTTATTATGAGTTTATGATTTTTTTGTAAACATATATATATTTTATTAATAATTATTTAAAATTGTGCATATCTTACGATATATGATACGATATACTATATTTGAAAAATGATACGTCTTTCGATATACGATTTGATAACTATGACCTTAAACATTAATTTGACTGATCTACACCCATGCCTACTAAGGTGTGTGAATGAAATCCTCTAACAACTCTGGGATCAGCTTCCTGATACGCCTAAAATCTTCAGACTAAATCTTTCACTCTTAGAAAGCTATGAAATGAGTCTAAACAATGTTGAAANAGCTAAATGACCTAGGAAGCCGAGTTCAACCTTAGATATTTTATGATACCATCAATGACTAAGTTGTGTTATTTTGAAATTTGTTCAATTATATATTACTGGATTTGCTAATGTATATGAGCCACACTCGATGGACTTGTATCCTATTTATTTAACAGGNAATGATAACAAAAGCCTATAATGAAAAGGAAATATAATTTTGCAACCACAAGGAAAGGTCTTNATCTTCTTCATTGCAATGGACTATTGCAAATAAACACTCTTTTCTGTTCTACTATTCCATTGCAAATAAACACTCTTTTCTGTTCTACTATTCTTCATCGCAAAAAAGTCTTTAGTCTTCTTCCTGATCCTTTCAATTTCTGCAGCGTTCGACCGAAGGTTTAGGTCCCTAGCCAAAGCCCTATGCCTTTCTTCTTTTTTTCTTCCTCTGGTTTATTCTTAGGAAAGAATTCGAGTATAGTTGTAGACCCAAACAAAGCCTAGTTCTTTCTCTATCTTTGTATTTTGATATTAGTGAATTATATTGGAAACTTAAATAGTTGGTAAACTATTAATGAAATGTTATGTTATTATGAGTTTATGATTTTTTTGTAAACATATATATATTTTATTAATAATTATTTAAAATTGTGCATATCTTACGATATATGATACGATATACTATATTTGAAAAATGATACGTCTTTCGATATACGATTTGATAACTATGACCTTAAACATTAATTTGACTGATCTACACCCATGCCTACTAAGGTGTGTGAATGAAATCCTCTAACAACTCTGGGATCAGCTTCCTGATACGCCTAAAATCTTCAGACTAAATCTTTCACTCTTAGAAAGCTATGAAATGAGTCTAAACAATGTTGAAATGATAACAAAAGCCTATAATGAAAAGGAAATATAATTTTGCAACCACAAGGAAAGGTCTTCTACATTACCATTTAGAAGATCTTCTCCTCAAAGCATCCTCCCAGTGCACCCGGGAGAACCAGAACAACAATTCTGCATCTTGATACCATCACTTACATTGCAAACGTGATTCATATTGTAATCACAAGTCAATTCCCGTAGAGGAGGTATGTTCTTGGCAGCAAACAGCATTATGTGAGGCATTCTCTTCTCATCATGGTCATACAACACATTCTGAGCATAAAGGTTAGGCGAGCAACTATGGTTAATAAATCTCCCCACGTTCCCATATTGTGCGGCATCAATTGTGAAGCTATCTTCTGTATCATCACAGCCATTCCCGACATCATACAAATACTCATCTCTACCTGTTCTTTCCTTCGCTTCCTTTTCTCGGATCAACTCGCCTACATATTCGCATACAAAACTCCCAGATGAAATAAAATTTCGTGACCTTACACCCCATCCCGTTGATTCAGTCTTGAACACCTCCAATTGATACCGGACTCCACGTTGACTAGATCTATTCCTGCAAGAAGGGGGGCATTTGCAAGAAGGACCACACTCATAAACAATGGGATTTGATTTAATGATGGCACCACTGTTGTTGAATGGGATCTCATCTCCATTCTTTACTGCACAAGAGCATTTCTTGGAATCAGAACATTCATCAATGCAATTGCAACCACTTAGCATTGAGGGATCATAGCATTCTGTATATATCATACTGGTTATGTAAGTGAAAGGTGGGGGTTTCGCATTATCCACAGCATTCATTGCACGCATGGGCATCTTCTCTTTTCCCTGAGATACATCGTCCAACACACACCGCTCAAAGCATGCCTTAGGTTTTTTAACCTTGCTCTCTATTTTTCTAGTAAGTTTTGGTTGTCCTGGTATTCTATTCAGTCTAAACATATATACTATCTTGCCATATGGCCCTCTTTCTTGCCAATAGTTACTCACAGTGTACAGCCCATCATAAATGTATTTTGAGCTCTCACCACTAGTATTAGAGGCCTTCAAAGTTTGCCGACCAAAGATAACCCTAACTGGAGTTCTTGCATCCATGCTGTTCTTCAAGGCTAGATTGCCTCGTGCAAGTTTTTGATCTTCAGGTTTATTATTAGCAACTTTGGGATTTCCGCCTTCACCCGAATATATCAAAACATCAGAAGATTCCGTCTTATTCGCATAACGACCAGNTTTTTTTCTTCCTCTGGTTTATTCTTAGGAAAGAATTCGAGTATAGTTGTAGACCCAAACAAAGCCTAGTTCTTTCTCTATCTTTGTATTTTGATATTAGTGAATTATATTGGAAACTTAAATAGTTGGTAAACTATTAATGAAATGTTATGTTATTATGAGTTTATGATTTTTTTGTAAACATATATATATTTTATTAATAATTATTTAAAATTGTGCATATCTTACGATATATGATACGATATACTATATTTGAAAAATGATACGTCTTTCGATATACGATTTGATAACTATGACCTTAAACATTAATTTGACTGATCTACACCCATGCCTACTAAGGTGTGTGAATGAAATCCTCTAACAACTCTGGGATCGGCTTCCTGATACGCCTAAAATCTTCAGACTAAATCTTTCACTCTTAGAAAGCTATGAAATGAGTCTAAACAATGTTGAAATGATAACAAAAGCCTATAATGAAAAGGAAATATAATTTTGCAACCACAAGGAAAGCTACATTACCATTTAGAAGATCTTCTCCTCAAAGCATCCTCCCAGTGCACCCGGGAGAACCAGAACAACAATTCTGCATCTTGATACCATCACTTACATTGCAAACGTGATTCATATTGTAATCACAAGTCAATTCCCGTAGAGGAGGTATGTTCTTGGCAGCAAACAGCATTATGTGAGGCATTCTCTTCTCATCATGGTCATACAACACATTCTGAGCATAAAGGTTAGGCGAGCAACTATGGTTAATAAATCTCCCCACGTTCCCATATTGTGCGGCATCAATTGTGAAGCTATGTTCTGTATCATCACAGCCATTCCCGACATCATACAAATACTCATCTCTACCTGTTCTTTCCTTTGCTTCCTTTTCTCGGATCAACTCGCCTACATATTCGCATACAAAATTCCCAGATGAAATAAAATTTCGTGACCTTACACCCCATCCCGTTGATTCAGTCTTGAACACCTCCAATTGATACCGGACTCCACGTTGACTAGATCTATTCCTGCAAGAAGGGGGGCATTTGCAAGAAGGACCACACTCATAAACAATGGGATTTGATTTAATGATGGCACCACTGTTGTTGAATGGGATCTCATCTCCATTCTTTACTGCACAAGAGCATTTCTTGGAATCAGAACATTCATCAATGCAATTGCAACCACTTAGCATTGAGGGATCATAGCATTCTGTATATATCATACTGGTTATGTAAGTGAAAGGTGGGGGTTTCGCATTATCCACAGCATTCATTGCACGCATGGGCATCTTCTCTTTTCCCTGAGATACATCGTCCAACACACACCGCTCAAAGCATGCCTTAGGTTTTTTAACCTTGCTCTCTATTTTTCTAGTAAGTTTTGGTTGTCCTGGTATTCTATTCAGTCTAAACATATATACTATCTTGCCATATGGCCCTCTTTCTTGCCAATAGTTACTCACAGTGTACAGCCCATCATAAATGTATTTTGAGCTCTCACCACTAGTATTAGAGGCCTTCAAAGTTTGCCGACCAAAGATAACCCTAACTGGAGTTCTTGCATCCATGCTGTTCTTCAAGGCTAGATTGCCTCGTGCAAGTTTTTGATCTTCAGGTTTATTATTAGCAACTTTGGGATTTCCGCCTTCACCCGAATATATCAAAACATCAGAAGATTCCGTCTTATTCGCATAACGACCAGAAGCCACAATACTTGTGGCCAAAACGTGTCCATCTTTCTTTATGTATTTTATACCACAGAAAAAACTGCGATGTAGGCCAATAATAACAAGTTCAGCCCTAAACTGAAACTGGTCACCGACTTCAATACCTGGAACAGGTCCCAGAAACTGCTTTTGTGTATTAATCCATTTTTTCTGTTCTTTAAGAAGCATAGCTGCTTTGATAAGAACTTTCGCAGAAGGTTTTCCCGGTTCCTTTTCTGTATGTTCCTGCACCATCTTTTTGTGTACCTCTTTAAACAGATTTAAAGCCTCCCTTACTTTATTGTGAATACCACCTACCCGATGCTCATCAAATGGAAAAATGCTCCCATCATTTGAAACTTTGTCTACACAAATATATTCATGTTGTTCCTCCTCGCCAAACCTTGAACTCGTACATTGATCAGCATTTTTCATTCCGATAACAAAAGATTTCTCTTTGGTAGAATTCTGGCATGAAACCCTGGACTCATCCTTCTGCTCAAAAACAAGAGATTTAGAATTGTCGACAATCATGAACTCATAATTATGACTTTTGTATCCACAGGTAGATTTAGGAAGTTCACAACCGCAGTCCATCTTGCCCCGTTGCTTGGCATTTGGACCGTTAATAAATGAAGGAGCCAAATCAAAAGATTTTACTTCCTCAGAATGTGCCCTTCTATCACTTTTAACTTCAGCAAGCCTGTCCCTGCTGCCCTTTTCGGGATCCTTTCCCATTCTTCCGGCCAGAGTTTTACTTCCATCTTCTACGTGGCAGACCATCTGACACTTAACTGATTGCAACACATTACAATCCAATGGAGATAAAATGCACTCTACCTGGTCTAGATCATACCCAGAAGACNAGCCTGTCCCTGCTGCCCTTTTCGGGATCCTTTCCCATTCTTCCGGCCAGAGTTTTAGTTCCATCTTCTACGTGGCAGACCACCTGACACTTAACTGATTGCAACACATTACAATCCAATGGAGATAAAATGCACTCTACCTGTTCTAGATCATACCCAGAAGATACTTTTCTTCGAACCATCTTGCACATTTCTTCTCTAATAACCCGGCTAAATTCATCTTGAACTTTGCCTACATTTTCCTTTGAAGCATTCTCGTCTAATTTTCTCCCCTTGGCATAACCGGCCTCAATTTCAGTTCTCGTTTGCTTATGAACAGTTCTCATTGTGTCCAATAACGGCTTTTGATCAACTCCAAACCTCACATTAGCTAAAACCCCGGAGTTGGAAGAGGAAGCATGATTCTGTCTTCCACAACCTGGAGGAAATTGCCGAAAGACAGGAACCCCTTTCCGGATCCTGGGAGGCAGATATTCTTTAGGAGACATTAGAGGCCGAGAAAAGGTTTCTAAATTACCCAAAACATTTTGAACTTTGTCTACATTCTCCATTGAAGCATTCTCGTCTAACTTGCTCTCCTGGGCATGACCAGTCTGAATTTCATTTCTAGTTCGCTTGCCAACAGGTCTTATCATCTCCAATAATGACTTTGGCTCGACATCAGACTTCCCACTAGCTAAAACCCCAGATTTGACAGAGGAAGAGTGATTCAGTCTTCCACGACCTGGAGGAAACTGCCGAGAGGCAGAGACAGGAACCCCTTTCTGGATCCTTGGAGACAGACATTCCTTAACAGGCATTTTACATGTTTCCAAATTCTTGAAAGTATCAATCTGCTTAGTCCAACCATTATTTACAACAGTCATCAATTCACACTTCCCCAGCCCTTTTGGCAGCTCCATCTCTGAATTCGTGAGAGATGATCTTTTGTCAAGAATTTCAATCTCACCATGTGACACCAAAGGTTTTGTAGCCTGATTTTTCAAATCCTTGGGTGTCAAAATTCCCAAAGGATTCGAGGGTAAAATGGCTCCCTTCAAGCCAACTATGGAATTTCTAGTGGTTGCCTCGCCTGCTAGACCTTCAATGTGCCTTTCACTGACCCGAAAGGCTAGGGCACCACAATGTTTGGAAAATTGTCGAATGGCATCATTCTTTGGACGCTTAATATTAGGTGGAGACTCGAAACACTCATATCTGTTGTTCTCAAATAATCCTTTTCCTGGTACGTGCATCATTGAAATGGGACTTCTATCACTGAACAAACTCGTTATAGACCATTCAGGGGACTTCAGTCTCCCCAAAATTCAGTTCGGAAAACGATAACTAGCAAAAAACACAATCAACCCATCATTACATTATTGTTTGCAAGGTGAATTGACACGCACAGACAACACATGCTAATCGAATGGGTGTAAAATCATATAAATCTTTAAGTGTGAAAATAAGAAAATGGAATTATGTAAACGAATAGGACAAAGAAGACGGTTATTATTGCCATTAAACTCTATTCAAGAAAGAAAAATCGGACGAATCACAGAACACTAACAATAAATCCAAGAAACAAGCCATCACAGAAAGAAAAATCAGACGAATCATAGAACACTAAAACAAGATTTCCAAGAAAACAAGCAATCACAGAAAGAAACTAGAGGCTAAAAAACTCAGGCAAGTACAAATTCTTGGTTCACTTGACAAGGGTTATTTAGTCTCGTGATCATAAAGGAAATCAAATGCGTGTAAACTTACTTGAAGTCTTCAGTTTCGAAATTTGGCAGTATGGATTCGGATCCTCACAATTTCAAAATTTCTCCAAATTTCGATCAGTGACAGAAGAATAGTAAGTTGTTAATGGCAAATACAGAAAGCGAATATGGTTAGTTAATGAAGGTTATGGCGACAACAATGGGAAGGAGAGAGAGACCCCCGGGGGGGGGGGGG